>JASDQU010688122.1:0-17079 GCA_032191745.1 Picea mariana
CCATCCATGGGTGTTGTATCTTCATTTTCATTTTCCTTCATGTCCAAATAAATTCATCAATCTTCTGGTCCAAAACCCATGACTAGGGTTGACATCAATGACAACAACCAATCTTCCAAAATGGGTATGTCGGTGTAATACTGCTTGATCCAATGGAAACAAACATCACACTGTACAGGAGAAATGATAGGTCAATGAAGTGTACATTCAAATATAGATGTATCAACCTTATTTTTTATTTTCCCTTGATTTATCCCAATACCATAGAACCCCTCCTTACCTTTGAGGCATGGTGTAAAATTCGTCACAAAGTCGTAGGGTTCAGTAGGAACAATAACTTTCTTCATGTAACCTTGATAATCTAGGTCTTCCAAAGCTAGAAAATATTCTATTTCAGAGTCTGAGACCTCATTGACCTTGATAAGACCGATCGTGGTTAGATGAGCGTCATTTCGGTTCCTCAATTTCCTTGAACTAAGGCGACCTGCCTTTTTGTTCTGAAACCCTAAGTCTGTGCATTTTTTCTTTGTTTTTTTGCAAGGTTTCTCAATGTCCAACATGACGTTTGGGCTAGTATCAATCTTAGGCATAAGAGGTTCATTTACCTCCAATTGAACAGTCTTTTGCTCAGATGAAGGCTCACTTGGCATCGCTACGTCTAAAGGGTTTTTGTTAAGAGATTCTAGTCCATTTGTTGAAATACCAAGATGGTTTTTAATTGGTGGATCACCTAAGTTAGGAAATTCTACTGGAATGATCATGGAAAAACCATTCCTTATCCAAAACTTAACCCATAAGTCACCCACGGTTGACAAGTGATGAATCAATAGAATATTAATCAATCCATGATGGAATAGACTTGAATCAACACTTTGTCTCTTATATCTTTTAGACATTTTATAGAGACTTCTCAACAGATAAAATGGCATGCTTAATTCAAAACCAATGAAATGCATGAGTAAGCAAACATGATAGAGGAAGACTAATCTATATCGACCCTCACAGATCACAAATTGTTTGAGAATCAACAATAGGCTATGCCACCTAGGTTTAACCAGGGAGATGGGAATACCTTTTTCGCAACAGTTGATTTTTCAGGACGTCATAAACAGGCTCTAGGGTACTCCTTCAATTCGTGAGTTTTTGAACCATTTCTCTCCTGTCGATGGAATCCCTACTTCTTCACTTACAAACCCTTAGGTTAGATCTAACTGTGTGTCCCCAATTTTTTCTCTACAACTATCAAAGGTCTATGAGAAATCCTGCGCCACCTGAAGGTTATAGACTTCAAATATTTCAAGGAAAACATCCCAGCCTTGTATTTTTAAGTCCTCGATCGCATTGTCGTGAGAGAGTAATGCCTGGCAGCCATTCAGCTCCAAGCGAATGATAGAAGCCATGACAAATGTGACCAGAATGTAACAAGGATAACTCAAAATAGTTTTAGGTTTGAATAGTATGATCGATAGGAACAAATCCAAATGGATAGTGGGGAATCGACCATAACAAAGCCTGTGTGTTATAATATCAATGGTAATGGGAGAAAACACCAATGGTTTTATCATAGATGCTTTACCATTCCATGTAATGAGAACCAAACATACAGAGTACCGAAATCTTATGAATGCAATGAATGGCTTGTTAATACGTTGTTCCAACAAGGTGAGATAAGGACACAAGTACATCAGGTGCGCATTGATTGTTATGACTACTAACATGACTATTGAATTTGCAAGGGGTTTATCAAATATATCAAAAAGGTTCTTCATAAATTGAATACAAAGCATCGAACCATATGATAATTATATCAAAAACTCAAAACATCGAAAAATAGGTTACTCAAACATTGGATTTGGATTTGATATATGCATGATGACCTTTAAAAGAATGCATTCTAAGGCATACAAATTATAACACCAGACTAGGTTTTATCTTAGATTCATGCTTATAGTCATGAATCAAACATAAAACAAAATGAAAGCACAGAAAATAAGAGATTAATAAAAATATTTCTTAACCTAGTAATTATCTCAAAATTCTCAAAAACGTTTACGAAATCGAGGGGAAGGCAGCTACAGAAAATGCAATTTCTTATTCAAATATAAAAATCATGTGGGGCTTCCAACAGGTTGCTCCAAAGTTAGGTTGTCCTCTCTTCTTTTAATGCAAGTGTGTTTTTCCTTCTTTTATGCAAAATTGTGTTTTGATGATGGGATAGCTTGTGCGAATAGATAACCTGGTGACAACAGGGTCCCAATAACGCAAGGAGTTCAAGTTTGGTGTGTTTTATTTTTGCAAATAGTTTTAATTTATTAGTTTTAAAATTCAAATATTTGATGATAAATCATTTCTGGGGTGCTGTAAGAACCCTCGAGTACTAATTTGTGTTGCAAGACAGGGATCATCGACTAGCTAGAGAAATTCATAGATGATCAAGTCCTTGAAGAATGTTCCTCCAAGAACTTTGTCACATTCTAGAAGCAGCTGGGATATCCACCTCTCAAGAAGAGAATATCTTGACAACAGTCAAGAATTTAGTTGTATCTCCACAAGAAGATTTATAAGTCCCTTCAGATTCCTATTGTCAATTTGTTGAGGAGACTAAAGAATCATGGATATAATTCAATGGAGAGAAACCATTGGAACCTGAGATTGAGGATTTCTTAACATGCCTCTCAACAGATCCTGTATGTACTCCAAATACCAATCATATTGAAGAATATACTTTGTGTAGCATGGAAAAGGAGGACATGTTGTGTGACCTGAACAAAGAAGGGAAAATAGAATATCTTGATCCTATTGAAAGATAGTTCCAATTAGTTGTCAGGTCACACTACTCTTTTACTTTTCATTATTGTTTGATCTCATCACCAAAGAAGTTGGTCCTTCATACTCTGATATGCATTTAAAAATTATCTTTTAAACCCGAGTATAGATATATTTCTAACCATGTTACGTACATGGCTTCACTGGAAGTATTCCTATACTTTAAGGACATTTTTTTTATCAGTTAGAGTAGGATAGTAAATAAATAAATAAATATTGCAATGAAACCTATCTTTCATACTTTTCATAAATGTGGATGTCAAAACCTAATAAAGGAATCAGTTTAAGATCTTTTGTTCCTATAGTAGATTTCTTTCTAAAAGTTACGATAATTTTGTTTGGAATTTTGTGAGAAGGTAATCTCTTCATCCTCCAAATGAACACATAATAATGGAAGGGTTTCAAAAGAGGAGAAGGCATCCTTGTCAACGGAAGATAACACTTAAGGGAGTGCTTCATGACCTATTTCTTCAATTTTATTCCTTTTCCTTAAGTTGTAAAAAAGATGCATTCGTGCTTTATCATTACCTATCTATTTTAAGACCACTATTTCAGAAGGATGATCGATTAAGCGATCTTTTTAATAAAAATTAAAACTGAATGTTAATTCCAAACTATTTTGTTCATAGCTAATAATTTATCTTTTGACAGTTTCCCTGAAGTTTTTGTTTGTAAGCATGAATAAAAATATAGTTTTAATTAGTTCTATTGGTTTGTTTTTAGAAGATGTTCGCAACCCTATGAGAAGCCTTTTTTTAGCATCTCACATTTTTTGCATGAGGCCATGAAAAACCTCAGGCATGGGGGAGTGGTTGCTGAGACAATAGTGGTTAGGTTTATTTTCTAATAAAATGGAAGTGGCAACAAAAGTAGTGGCTAGTTTGGTTCCAAAAAGAGGAGGTTTCTGCATCTCAAAAGGAGGTTTCCCAGCTACTTTTTTTTTCTTTTTACAGAGCTTGGAACCTAATCATTTTATGACATTTCTGTTGCAATCTCAACATTACTACATCAGTGTGTTGATTGCAGTTTTTACAACATGATACTTCAACAAAACAAACTCATATGTTTCTTCCTGCAACAGCAGTAATTGCTAGCATCTTCTACAGCTTGATACTTAGAGTATGCCAGCCACAAGGAGAAGCCTACAAATTCCAGTTTACAGAATACATCTTTAGATACCTCATCAAATTTTCATCTGGTACCGAAGAAACAATTTTCTATGGTGGTCTGGTACTAAGCCTGTGGTTGTCCAGTACTAAGCCTGTGGTCCGGTACTAGTGGTGGAATTTTGGTAAAATTGTTTTATACTTGATATTTCCCTTGTTTAAACAAAACAAACTTTAGGGAATGGAGGTATGAT
The DNA here is from genome assembly GCA_032191745.1 of Picea mariana. Taxonomy (NCBI): domain Eukaryota; kingdom Viridiplantae; phylum Streptophyta; class Pinopsida; order Pinales; family Pinaceae; genus Picea; species Picea mariana. The sequence goes on from JASDQU010688122.1 coordinate 4,187, forward strand.
CTGGTTATTACATTCTTTCCATCAAGGATTATATAAATTATGTGCTAAAATGTTTGATTATTTTCATGTACAATTTCCATCTTAAGCTATCAATATCACCATCATTTTAAGTGAAACTTCCATGTGTATTCCACTCTTGTTTTCTAAGACTACCAATGCATCCATCCTATTATCACTGAATTCCTTTGTGAAGTGGTTGTCGTCATGAATGGAAAAAAATCATTCATCTTGTCACTCTGTTTCTACCCCTTCCTACTTATTTTTGTGTTTCTGTTCCAGTACTGCTCTATTCCGGTACTGCAGAATTTTGTCCCAGTACCGATCAATTCTGGTACTGCTATGTTCCGGTACTGTAGAATTATGTTCTGGTACTGCTCTGTTCTAGTACTATCTTTTTCTAGTACTATCCTGTTCCAGTACTATTTGTTCTGGTACTGCAGAAACCTACTCTGTTACTTATTTGGTACCGATGCCAAAGTGATATGATCTTTGTCATGTGTTTAACATTCTTTTCACTTCAGGGAATTGGAGGTATGAATATTTTCATGTTCTTTTTATCGAGGATCATTTAAGTCTTTTGTTAAACTATTCTTTACTCTCATGTACATCTTCCTCCTACATTGTTACACTCACCCCTATATGAATCATCCTTGCTATCCTTTAAGGAGATATTTTCACATTTAGCTCTATATGATAATGGGTTCACCTGTCTTATTACCTCATCATTTTGAAAAAGTGATTGTTAATTGAAATATCCATTCAAAAGTGGTGACACCATTATGTCTAATACTAACCTAGTTGATTCAACAAGTTCTTATCCAAGTTTATATTTACAAGTTTCTCTTGGGAGGTATTGATGAAAACCTCATATGGTGGACCGCCCTTGCAAAACCTCAATGAACTTTCATGAGAACCCTAATAGGATTAACTAAAGGGAACTCTTATTCATTATCCAAGATGTTTCATTATATATTGAATAGCTGAGATTTAAGTCTAATGTGGATGATGTCACCCTTGGGATAATTGCAAACAATTAATTATGTGCTTAATAACTCTAAAACACTCTCGTACCACCTTCCTTCCTTATACTCTAAAATTGTCAATGAACAATATACATCATTCTAAATATTTTGAGTAATATAATAAAAAGGAAGTATCAGGAAGTACAAGTAAACCCACCGATGTACTGAAAAGGCGTGATGGCAATGGTTCCATGCTTGTATGGTACTAAGGTAAACCCATTGGGGTACTAAACATGCCTGCTGGGAGTAGGGCTATGCTAGGTAAAGGGAGTTGAAAAACATAAAGTGGCACACCTAAAACTAAACAAAAACCCTTGGGTCTCATTCTAAAGAAATCATTATCAAATCAAGGCTAGGAGATGACCTTTATATCTCTTGGATGATGTTCCTAAGAACCTTCAAGTATCCACTTTAAGGTTCTATCTTTAAAATAAATAGGTTTGCATGAAAGTGGGACCCTCAGTATATGTAATTCACCTTACCTAAGCAAGAAGAAATTCATGTTTATAAACTTGGATAAGAAACGAGTTAATCATCTTGGGATGTATTATTTTATGTGTTTCTCTCTTCAAATGCAATCTAAACTATGATTATATCACTTTTATTTTAAAGGTAATCTAGCCGGGGGGCCTATTAGTCAAAGTCATTATGAAAACTCTTGGCCACTATCCTATAATCATATTAGAGTCACACCCAACCCTTTATCCTAACTATGATCCACAATAGATTGGATAAGACTTAATGTCAAATCACTAATAGATCTAATCTATTACTCATGACTCCACTTTTCCATCATAACTACTTTGCCATGGGTAAGAAGTGTGAAGCATAGGCCAAGAAGTTTATATTGTATACCAGGTTACTTAAAAGAGAAATTTTTAGGGAATACTTGATCGAGTGAGGAGTATCATCAATTTACAAATTTTGAAGATCAATTGCATGAGGACATGCAATGGATAAGGCATGGGGGAAATGTTGAGCCTCCTTTTTGTCACCTCTAATTGCCTTATATTGTCCCATATCCTAACCAATTTTTCCATAGATACATGACTAATCCACCTATTCTCTTGATTGTTACATCCCTTAGCTACTTCTACAAGTACATGAGGTAATATTCATTTAGTCATGATTTATGAGGTTTATTAATGGTTAGAATTGAATAATTAATGTTCAAATCCTTTCTAATTACTTTGATTAATTTAAGAATCTTCATGACCAAGAAGCTCCATCTGACACTACCACTAGTCCGGTATTGAAACAACCATTTGATCTGGTACTCTGCCTGATCTGGTACCAATACTCCTCCTGATCTGGTACAATGTAGTGATCTGATACCACTACTCTGTCCCTCTTCCGGTACGAGCTCTACGCCTCTTATGGTACCGGATTTGTGCCTCTTCTAGTACCATCTACATCTGGTACCACTATTGTGCTGGTCCGGTACAAATATTTATGACTGTGCTATTCCGGTACTAAACCCCTCCCTACAGGATTCCGGTACTAGCATCCTACAGGATTCTGGTACTAGATTTGCACCTCTATTTCCGTGCAGATAAAGATGAATCTCAAAATTATGGGATATGGGTTTTTCCAGAGAGGTGTTTTCATGCAAACATGTTTGGCATAATTCACCTAGATCACACATGTGGAACTCCAGCTGAGGGGGAACGATTCAACCTAAAATCATCAAATATTTCTAAAATGTTAGATTGCGCCTCGAGTTGTGTGCATATGAGAGATGATGTTTCAAAACCACCAAATGGGTTTGTTCATAACCCAACCAAATTGAAAACCCAAAAATTGTTTGGAAAAATAATCTACTACCTGGAAGATACGAAGGGTTCGTTGAGGCCAATTTGCCTAAATTGCCAATTTTTCAGAAATTCTAAGATCATGCTTAGATTTGTGGAAAATGCATTTCATTGATTAGATAATCGTTGTAATAAACCTCCATTGATGGAAAATGGTTTTGATTTGATTTTTCATGGATTGGATTGAATAGAGCCAAATTTGTAATGTAAAAAGTATATAAATTGAGCTATGGCTCTAAGCCAAGGGGGAGGAATTGTTATGTTGCAGATTGGATTTCTAAACATATTGTCTTTGTAAAATTTCTGAAGAATTAATATGAGATTAAGTTCATTCAATCCGTGTGTTCTTTAAATTTTATTATTCTGTGAGTTCCCTCTAAGCTGCCCCGTTGGCATCGACAAGGGCCCACTGGTCCAACTTGGCAAGCTCACTGTAATTGCAAAATGAATCTAATTTATGTAAGTATGTCTATAGTGTGATTCTGTACATATAATTTGTGAGTAGAAATGTTTGATGTAAGTAAGTTGTGAGTTACAATATAATCTAAGTTTGGATGCATCAAAAGTCGTGAACAATAATCTAGTGGTAGCTTTATAATCATTTATGATTTCTATGTGTGATCATTTATTTATGAATTGTTTCCTTTTAATATCAACTCTTATCTTGCAAAGTGTGGCAGTATAGGAACAGTTTGAGAGTCCATCCTTCACATTACATGAGCCAACAAATGAAACATCTCATTTAAAACCTTTGTTTCTTGTGTAGGAATGAAATAGATTTTCATAATTATCAAGTTGCATTGATTTATTTTTTGAATGTCATTGGTTTGAAGAAGTGTGCAAAATGAGATAGGGATTGATTCCAATTTATTATTGAATTGAGTTGTTACAGAAAATGAGATTAATACCTCCATCTCTCATCAACATGGCTTACAATGGAGTTTTTATAACCTGCCTGGTAGTTCTTTTAGCTCAGTTAAGTTTCTAGAATGTTAATGAGTGATTATGTGGTAGTTACAGGAGATAGAATCATAGCCCATATCTATCTTTCATGAGCCAACAATGAGCAAGATCTATCCTCTAAACAAGAATTCTGAGTTATACATTTGTTGATCAATTTTTCTTTATGGATTTTGAATTGTATGAGTGGAGTGTTATTTGAAAGGTGTGAATCAAAGTGTATATTTTCATAAGTAGTTTTCTTACATAGACTATACTCAACAGACATGGTTAAACCACCTGTTGTTGGCACATATAGTGTAACAAATCTATTGATTATGAATCCTGGTCGATAATTTATGTTTGGTAATATATTATGCATATAATTTCACCAACACTGTCTTCATTCATGTGTATTCCATTTTAATAAATATTAATATAATATATTATATTATACCTCTCGCAATTTTCACACAGGTTTCAAAAATATGTAATATTACATTTAATATTCAATATTGTAATGAAGGAAAGGATATCCGGGTCCACGCCTTCGACTCCTCGACACAATTCTTTGTTATCATATAACCCAGAGTCCCAGAGTTCTATAGGGGACCCATTGGAGCATAGGATAAAAAGAAGAGTACATGTGAAGTAAAGAAGAATGCCAAAGATAGCATCTTTGGTAAAAGACCTCAAACCACTATTGTTATGATCATAAATACTAGAAATAAATACTATGCTCGAAAAGGTAAATATGATCCTCATCACACTTCTTCAAGCCCAAGATCATCTTCACCATCTGCGACTGTTCAAGTCTCTAAATATCTTGATAGTCAAGGAACTACCTTCCCTCTTCCCTCTTCCCTGAGCAACAAAAGCATCTGGAAATTTTTATGGAAGGAAAAGCTTCCATTGTAGCTAACCTCTCTGAAGAGGTAGATGAAGAGGATTCAACTATAAATAAAGTAGGTGTACATAAATTTAGGCACCCTATAAAAAACCCCCCATTTTATATCTGTAAATATTATGGACAAGATTGCCCATTGTTGGCTCATTGACAGTGGTTCGGTCCCAAGTGTAATGTCGAATATTATTGTGTAAGAGCTAGGATTGTCTTGTACAAATGAAAACGCTAGAAGCATGCTCTCTTATAATAGTTTACAAAAAATGACCATAGGTGAAATCAAGGATGTGACCTTGGTTTTGTGCACGCATCTTGAAATAAGGACAGCCCTGAATATTTAGGTAATTGATATGCCAATGAGTAATTACTCGATCATCTTAAGAAGAGATTGGAAAGCTTTGATGGGTGGATACCTCTCACTCGATGAGACACACATATCCATTCCTTGGAATGGTAAAAACATCATAGTATTAAGGAAGGGGAGAATTTCACCTTACATAGAAAGAATCCCACAACCTAATGTGAATTATATCGAGGAGGACCTAGGAGTGTACTCCATCTTTGTTGATGAGGACAACACTCCCTTGGAACAAATCGACATAGAGGCTGGGATGTGGCATATGCACTTTGATTGTTCATGCTCCAATGAAGGAAACAAAGTTGGTATTATATTGTACTCTCTCATGGATAAAATTCATAACTTTTCCTATAGGTTAGAGTTTTCTTGCACCAACAATGTCACATAATTTAAAGCGTTACTGCTAGGCATTGAAAATGCCTATAATATAGGTTGTGGCCACCTTACATTTTTTGGGGATTCTGAACTTGTTTTAAACCTTGTACATAAGATATATTCTCCTAGCAACAAGTTAATGAAACGTTACACCCAAATTGTTTGGGCACTTATCTCAAACTTTCTATATTTCAACATCACTCATGTTAAAAGGGAATTGAATTCAATGGATGACAAGTTAGTTGTTTTTGCAGCCTCTCCTACTCAGAAACATCTGCCACAAAGACCTGATTGAACCTTTCAATATTTGTATCGTCTGCATATCCCTGACAATATAGATTCATGGAAGGTCTTCCCTAGTGATTAGAGCATCTGTGCTTTCATTCAAAATGAACCTTATAATCCTAAGGAAATTATATCCATGGAAGATAAAAAAATTCCTAAGGGCTCGACTCCTCTAGAAAGTTCATTTTCATCAAGTGATGTACGCAACAAAGAAAAAAATAAAGAATAGTATTCAAAAAGGAAAGTGGTTGAAACCATTTCTTTGAACATTGGAACACCCAATTCTACCAAGAACATTGAAATAGGTGCCAAATGTTCTGATGAAGAAAAGTTGAAGTTCACTAAGTTGCTTGGTGAATTTCAAGATTTTTTTTCTTGGTATTATGAGGATCTTCATGGTTTGGATCCTACTATTATACAACATGCCATCCCTATCAAGGAAAGCATAAAACCATTTAGGCAAAAACAAAGACCCATTAACCCTGCACTGGAAGCAACTATTCAGAAGGAGTTGGAAAAACTCTTGAAGGTTGGGATAATTTTCCCTGTTAAGTATTCTGAGTGGGTTTCTAATTTGGTTCTTGTTCGGAAAGCAACAGGTCATATCAGATTATGTGTTGATTTTCATGCATTGAATAGGGTGCGTTAAAGACCATTTTCCTCTCCCTAATATTGAAATGATTTTGCATCAAGTTGTTGGGTCGTAGATGATGTCCTTACTTGACGATTTTTTTGGTTACGATCAAATCAAGGTGAAAAGGAAAGATACATATAAAACCACTTTTATTACTCATTGGGGAACTTTCTCTTATGAACGTATGCCTTTTGGCTTATCTAATGCAGGTGCTACTTTTCAAAGAGCTATCCAAATAGCTTTTGATGATCTGATCGGTAAAATTATTCAAATTTATCTTGATGACTTCACTATGTATTCTAAAAACCGATCAGATCATTTTGGTCATATTAGAAAGATTCTTATGCAATGCCAGGAATTTGGCATTTCTTTAAATCCTTCTAAGTATATTTTCAGCGTTACCAAGGGAAAGCTCCTTGGACACAAGTCTTGGATTCAGGAATAAGCATTGATCCCGAAAGGATTGTTGCTACCCTAAATCTTTCTGCTCCTACTTCCAAGAAGGAGGTTCAAGATTTTATGGGTGTTATTAACTTCGTCTGTAGGTTTGTTCTTGATTTTGCTGTAATGGTCAAGCCAATTCACAATCTCCTTAAGCAAGATTGTTCCTTTTATTTGTCATATGATGTCAAAAATGATTTTGTAGGAATCAAGAAAGAAATTATCTCCGCGCCGATTTTTGCAAAGCCATATTTTGAGAAAGAATTTATGATATATACTAATGCCATAGAGAAATCAATTTCTACTATCCTCCTATAAGGTGATGACCAAGGTAATGAAAAACTAGTGTCTTACATGAGTCAAATATTTTCAGATGATGAGTTTAAATATTCTTTTATTGAAAAGCATGTTTTCGCTCTTTTTAAAGTTGTTGAAAAATTCTGCCATTTCATCTTAGGTAAGCATACACTGGTAGAAATCCCTTTACCTATTGTCAAGTTTTTACTCTCACAAACTTATCTTTCAGGAAATCTTGCACATTGGCTTGCCAATATTCATGAGCATGATCTAACTATCATGGCTTCTAAAAATTTCAAGGGACGTGGCTTAGCCCTTCACTTAGCTAAACATGTTGAAATGAGTGAAGAAAATGATAAACATGATAGCTCTCTATCAACACTATTTTACATTGAAAATCAAATCCTTCTTGTGTCTGAACATCCTTGGTATAATGATCTGGTATATTATTTGCAAAATCAAAGATGTCCAGATAACTTAGACACTCATCAAAGAAGAAGGCTTCGCCTTGAATATGCTAGATATGTCATTATAGGAGAATTATTGTTTAGAATATTTGCTGATGGTATGTTACTTCCTTGTGTGAACAATGAGGAAGCACATAAATTGTTGCAAGAGACTCATGGTTCTTCAAGTTCTGTTATTCATATAGGAGGTCACTTTTATGCTAAAACCACTCCCTTGAAGATTATCAGGAAAGGGTATTATTGGCCTTCAATCTTTCATGATTCTTATTATTGATGTAACTGCAAAGAGTACTCTAATTATTAATGATGTATTATTCATTAGATCAATCCCCTTTTATGGATTGATCATGTTGGGTATTGTAAATGACCAAATCCCCTTTTGTGGATTGGTCAAACCCTAATTGTAATGGGCTAAATGAAACATCGGACCCAGAATATATTAAAATGGTTATAACCACCCAAAATATATTAAAGTGGTTATAACCACCCAAAATGAGAAGTCGGCCCAACTAGTGAAAAGACACCCCAGTTCACACGTGCCAAATTGTATAAATAAGAGAGGCTAGTGCCTCATTTGTTCACTCATTCACTTGATGATCAGAGAGAAAGTCTAAAGTTTCAGTTGGAGAAGAAGAGAGAGAGACAAGCACAGTACTTGGGAAAGGAATTTATGTCTTTTTTGGTTTATTCTTTGGGCATTGTATTGGATATCTATATTAAGGAAGTTTTTGCTAGGTTTTCTCCCCCATGGGGGTTTCCCAGGATAAATGTTGTCTCTTGTGATTATGTATTTCTCAGTGATCTTATTTATGCCATGGTTATCTAATGAAATAAAATAAACCTAATAATAGCTTAAACCTTAACATGGTATCCGAGCTAAGATGAAGAGAGCATCTTTCACAAGAGAAAGACAAAAACGTCATTGTTGTCGTACATGCAAATTATGGATTTTTATTGAAGAAGAGTTTCAGCCTCAAAACCATCTAGGAAAGTGTGCCCTAACCCAAGGAGTTATTTGGCACCTTCAATGCACCTTTTCAGTGGGTAGATCTCCCAGAAAGTGAAACCCTAGTTTTCACTAGTACCAGAAAACCAGAAGCACAGGTCCAGAAATCCACTGGTCAATTTTGAGGGGGTAAAAGTTGGATTTTCAGGAATCTAACTGCACCAGCTTACTCGCCTCAGCACAACGCATCTATCCCCTAGATCTGAATTTCAAAATTTGAAGTTTGAAAAATTAGGGTTTCCTCTTAAAACCCTAAGTTGTAGTTGCAGTTGTAGTCTCAAAACCATTTGCAGTATCAATTGCAGTTGCAGTACTATTTGAAGTATCAACAATAGTACCAGTTGCAGTCACCCTTGAAGTTTTTAAAGTTGGTGATCAATGTTGCTGCTACCAGATGGTGCCACAACCTGCAAATGCTATCAAAGGTATGTACTCACATGTGTTTAAATTGTTAAGAGTTAAAGGGTATTTAAAGGAGAAGGGATCTCTTGCCATAGATCCAGAAGTATCTCAAGATCCAACACATTCAGAAGAATAATGCAACTCAAGTTTAATTATTTTGATATACATCTAGTTGTTATGACAGTGTTGGATGTTGAAGCTATGACCATCATACTAACCTTTGGTCAAAACATTAGATGGATTAAAGTAGAGATCATAGAGATTATTCTCTAACCCAAGCTTCTATCAAGATAACATATTGTCCTAGTACAGAAGACAGGTTGAAGAAAGCACTTTTCATCTTGAGTGAAGAAGACTTGGAAGAAAAGAAACACACTCATTCTTGAGAACAAAACTCCAAGTTCCAAGTTTGAATGATTAAGTTGCTAAGATTAAAAGCGTGCAAGTGTCAATAAAACACTATAGTTCTTGGTAGCATGTGAACATATTGAGATAAATTCTTAATGTATTTATTTGCATGATACAACTAACATCTCCTCTAGGAAAAACCTCTTGTGTTAGTTCCAGGTTGCCATGGAGGAATGTTTGATCACAACACTATAAGAGTGTTGACCTCATTCCGTATTGTATTTCTTACTTTTGATCTTTGCTTCAGACAGGTCACAAGTGAAAGCTCTAAAGGAGCCACTATGATGATTGTTCATGCTATTTCTTTATCTGCTATTATCAAAAGAGTATTATTCCTGCTTTTTATTTTGCTGACCTTGTTTCAGGTCACAGGTGATAACTCCGAGGAAGCTATAATAAAGGTTGCTTAAGGAAACATATTATATGAGACATGAAGCAGACTATGTGCATGACCCTATACACTCATGTACCAAAGAAGATGAAGAATAAGCTATCTCTTTAGATTCAGAGTATCTCATATGAAGATCGATTGAATGGAGCCTTTTGCTCCTTTCAATCGATTGAAAGGAGCAAAAGGCTCCAAAGATGACCGAACATTAGAATGGGAAGCATCATTTGAAGCATGAATCTGTATTTAGACTTGGTATTCAAATAACAAGTATACCCTGTAAGAGATAATGAAGTCCTTGTAGACTCAGAAGAAATCGAGAATAAGCCTGATCTCAGAAAGGATCAGATCAAGAGAAAACTTACAGGACTAGGAGACAGATGCCATGAGAAGACTAGATCGTAGCTTCAGAAACTTCTAGGAGATATGAAATCTCCTGGGAAGATTCCCTTGTTTCAGTAATAGAGAAGAAAACTAGTCAAAAGGACTAGGATATGGATTCTTCCGTGAGACTAGAAGAGAAGTCAGCATTGACTTCCAAGATTGATCTATACATATCAAGAATGTTACAAATGTACAAATCTTGATGAGTGTCCAGAGGATTCTCCCAGCAAGAGGGAGAAGACTATGATGAGACACTTACTCCAGTAATTGAAGAAATGGTTCCAATATTTATGAAGACAACCAGAACAACCATGATTCATACATAGTATGAGATGCAGGGGGAGCAATCCCCATATTTAAAATTGAGTGGTAGATGGTGCAATACATTAGTCGGGTCATGGAGACACGACTATGATTAAAGATAGCATTACCCCCATGAAAGAAGAAGAGCTATCTTCAGTATAAATTATTGAGCCACCCTCGGTTTCAGATGAAGTTGTTGTCATGATAGAATAAGAGGAGTTACTCTCAAAATTTAGATGCCAAAGTGAGGATGAAGCAGTCACTCTCAGCCTCAGAAGAGTTGCAAGTGTAGAGTCCCAGTTCCAGAAGGAACATTGAAGAAAAAGGAGAGGATATACTCTCATGTAGTGAGACAGATAGTGCTTTGTAGAGAGCACATAGAGATAGCACATGATTGTGCAGATTGAGTTGCAGTTGATCAAGTGTACCAGATTGGTACAATGTAATGTGAAAATTGATTTGAAGATTGAAGATAGAAAGGATCATGTCTTCTAGTTGAGGAAGGATTTGTATGTGTTGAAGCAAGCTACTAGAGCTTGATATTGCAGAGGATAGACAATTTTTTGATGAGCTTGGGCTTTACCAAGAGTAAAGCTGATTTTAACCTCTACTTCCAGGTTATGAATGATGAGCTGATGATATTGTTGTTGTATGTGGCTGAATTATTCTAAACTGGAGAAGAAAAAATCATCACCGAATGTAAGAAGAAGCTCGCTTCATAATTTGAGATGAAATACCTTGGCCTAATGCATTATTTCTTAGGTCTTGAGGTATGGCAGAGCCCAGAGAGAATCTTCCTTAACCAAGGGAAGTATGCAATTGAAATCGTGAAGAGATTTGATATGTTGGAGTGCAAGTCCATGAATACACCCATGGAAATGAAAATGGAGTTTATGGTCGACACTTCATCAGAATTGATTGATGCCACACTGTATAGATAGATCATTGGATCGTTTATGTATCTGATGAATACCAAACTAGATATATGTTTTTTTGTGAACACTTTGAGTCAATTCATGGTAGAACCCAAACATGTCTACATAGTTGTTGCAAAACATGTGATAGGGTACCTTAAAGGTACATTAGATTATGGTCTCAGTTATGATGGAGATCATAATTTCACACTAAGTGGGTACACTGATTTAGATTGGGTTGGAAGTGTCTCTGATGGGAAGAGAACTTAAGGATGCTTTTCCAGTTTGGGATCAACCATGATCTCATGGCAGAGTAGGAAGCAATCAAGCATTTCTCTCAGTACAATGGAAGCAGAATACATTGTCACGTGGTTGTCCAGTTGTGAAGCCATATGGCTTTGTAAGTTGTTGACTGGTTTATTTGACCTAGAGATGGAAGAAACCACGATTCTATGTGATAACTAGAGTTGTATAAAGATAACATAGAACCCTATGTTCCATGACAAGTAAAAAAAAATAGATATCCGATATCATTACATCCATGACATGGTGCAGAGAGGATCCATAAAGATCCAATATGTTAGCATGAATGAATATGTTGTTGATGAATTGACCAAGCCTCTATCTCGTGTAAAGCTTGAGCACTTTTGAGATAAGCTTGGTATAGTCTAAAAGGACCTGCCTAAGTAGGGGGAGTAGTGTTGTGTTGATATGCCAGCCTAGTGATGTGCTTCTAGCTTAATTAGTCTGTGGTGATGCCAACCTAGTGTTGTGCTTCCAACTTAATTGTTGTGTGGTGATGCCAACCTAGTGTTGTGCTTCCATATTAATTGTTGCATTGAGATTCCATCTTAATTGTTGTGTTGAGATTCCAGCTTAATTTTTGTGTTGAGATTCCAGCTCGATCGTTGTGTTGAGACTCCAACTTAATTGTTGTGTTGAGATTCCAGCTTAATTGTTGTGTTGTGATTATAGCTTAATTGTTGTGTTGAGATTCCAGCTTAATTATTGTGTTGTGATTCCATCTTAATTGTTGTGTTGTGATTCCATCTTAATTGTTGTGATGATGTGCCAAATTAAGTGTTGTGATGCTAGCCTCATGTTGATGACATGCCAACCTCGTGCTATAATGATGTGTCAACCTCGTGCTGTGATGATGTGCCAGCTTAAGTATTGTGATGCCATCATCATGTTGATGACATGCCAGCCTCGTGTTGTGATGTTGTGCCAGCCTCATCTTAAGTGTTGTGATGCTAGCCTCGTGCTATGATGATGTGCCCAGCCTCGTGCTGTGATGATGTGTTGCAAGCCTCATGCCAAAGACTCTCAGCCTAGTGCTGATGTTGGTGATTCTCCAACCTTCGTGTTGTGATGTTGTTGTTGTTGATGATGCTCCAACCTTTGTGCTGTGATATTGCTTCTTTTGATGTTGTATTAGTCTTGTTTTGTTATTGATGATGGTGATGTATTAGTGTTATACTAATCCATGTTGATGCAGTTTATGCTGATGATGCCACTTCAGCCTCTTGCTGAAGTTGGTGATGATGATGCCACT
>JASDQU010688122.1:17536-39195 GCA_032191745.1 Picea mariana
TATTCATTAGATCAATCCCCTTTCGTGGATTGATCATGTCGGGTATTGTAAATGACCAAATCCCCTTTTGCAGATTGGTCAAACCCTAATTGTAATGGGCTAAATGAAAAGCCGACCCCAGAATATATTAAAGTTGTTATAACCACCCAGAATGAGAAGTCGACCCAGCTAGTGAAAAGACACCCCATTTCACACATGCCAGATTGTATAAATAAGAGAGTCTAGCGCCTCATTTGTTCACTCACTCACTTTATGATCAGAGTGAAATTCTGGAGCTGCAGTTGGAGAAGAAGAGAGAGAGATAGGCGCACTACTTGGGAAAGGACTTTCTGTCTTGTTTGGTTTATTCTCTTGGCATTGTATTGGCTATCTATATTAAGAAATTTTTTGTTGGGTTTTCTCCCCCAAGTGGGTTTCCCAGGATAAATGTTGTGTCTCTTGTGATTGTGTATTTCTCAGTGATCCTATTTATGCTATGGTTATCTAATTAAATAAAATAAACCTAATAATATCTTAAACCTTAACAACAAGTGCCAGAAATTCACGGGGAAAGAACGTCTTTCTGCTATGCCTTTACAACCTGTCCTCCTTGACTTTCCTTTTTCAAAATGGGGTTTGGAATTTATTGGTCCTACTAATCCTCCATCTTCAACAGGGAAAGTTTTTATCTTGACAAATACATATTATTTTATGAAATGGACTGAATCTGTACCACTTAAGCATTCGCAGGATGAGTAGGTGATTTATTTTCTTGAAACTAATATTTTTTCCAGATTTGGACTTCCTTTAGAAATTATTATAGACAATGGTCTTGCCTTTATTTCTGCTAAGATGACTCATTTTTTAGCTAAATGGGGGGTTAAACATTTTACCTCATCATCTTACTATCCCCAAGGTAATGGATAAGCCAAGTCTACAAACAAGAATCTGGTTAGAATTATCAAGAGGCTCATTGAAGATAATCCTCGTTAATGGCACACTCTCCTCACTTACACCCTTTGGGAAGATCGCACTACCACCAAGGTGAGCACTGGTTGCACTCCTTTCCAACTTGTTTATGGTCAAGAAGCCATTCTTCCTACCGATATGGATATTTCCTCTCTAAGGTTAATGCTACAGGTTAAAGAATTAAATTCTTCTGATGTTTCTGAAATAATGAATGCACTTTTGGATTTAGAGGAGAAAAGGAAGTTTTCCTTGGATAATATAAAGAGAAGACAACAAACTGTTAAAATATATTTCAACAAAAGTGTCAAGGCTATCAAATTTTAAGTTAATGAGAAGGTATTGTTGTGGGATTCAACTCATGCTGATAGAGGAAGGCATTCAAAGTTCCAAAAATTATGGTTGGGTCCTTTTAAGAACGCTTTTATCTTGGGCGAAAATTATTACATCCTAAATGACTTACAAGGGAGATTTTTTTCCTATAGCACTAACGATTCCCACTTAAAACACTACGTGGAACCAACTCAAAAGTTTTAACGATGTATGAAATGTTTTATGTATTATAGTTTGTTTTATTCACTTTGATTCTACATTTCTATTGTTTCATTTCTATTATTTCATTTCTTCTTATTTCAATTCTGTTGTTTCATTTCTGTTATGTCTTTCCTTTCCATTTTGTTTTATTTGACTTAATTTTTTATTAAAATAAAATGTTGGATCTGTTTTTCCACAACAACGCTATTTTGCAAAGTATTGTTAATCAATAGCAATCAAGTTACACAACTTTCATGATGTTTCCCTTGGAAGCATCATTAAAATTGTTATCTGCATCAACTGTTGTTTTATAATCTATAGTTGGTTTTATCCCTCTTCTTCTTTCCTTTTCTTCCATTCATTTCAAGATTAAAAAGAGCATATCAGAAAAATTTTCTCCTTGAAGTAAAGAACAATTTACTATGATTAATTGAATGATTATTCTTACAGGGATAAACCCCCTCATACTTAACACTTTCCATGAGTTATTCCCAAATTCCCTGTCATTTTCCCCTTAAATCCGCTCACTTCCCCCTATTTCATAATCCTTTTGATGTGTATATTCTTGATCTAATGTTACTAGTCTGCGAAACTAGACATTCTGAGTTCTTAATATGTTTAAAACAAATTTCCCTGTGGAGTCGCTAGTTTGTTGACGATTAAAATCACAATGATGAATTCCGCCCGCAAAGGATTGCTAAAGCGATATTATTTAATTATAATAATAATATAATACTAGTAGGTGGGACCCCCTTGTAAACTATACGAGAAAGGATAGACATGTTACGCTCATATGTTGTTGCTGTTATGATGTTACATATACAATCCTACATTTTTTGATGCAATCTTGGTTTCATTTGATGTGATAAATGGGTGGTTGAGGCATTATTTCTAAATGTTGTTCTTATTTACTTACGATATAGAACAATTCCATGGGTATGAGGATCATTTTGGTTACAGGTGCTTTGTTATGTATGTTTTAACCTTGATTACTAATTCATATATTGATTACTTATCCATATATATCTATGCAAAAAAATCAATAAAATGGGAACTTGATTAAAACAAAAGGAGAAAACTATGGAAAAGTTCTAAAGCTATGGAAAAAGGATTATGTATAGACCTTTGTGATAATGGTGGACCTAGATATTATACTACGTGTTTGGTTAAAGGACTATTCATTTTTTATTAAAAGTTGAATGGAGGCACATATAGCAATGTTTATATGTGATTATTGTATGGAGTTATGGCAATAGGTTAATGTATAGGTATGATATATCTCAGGTGGCACACTATGCAATTGATATGGTATCAATTATTTACGATGGATATTTCATTAAATTATGCATTGTTTATAGTTTGATTTTAATGGCAGATGATATGTTAGTGGGTTGGCTTGTACATGGGATTGAATAAGGCTAGGTAAGGAAGCGACGTGCATTTATTGCACGTCACTCCAAACCTCCCTTGAGCCTATCACCCTAGCATTGTTGCATTGTTTCTCTATTGGTTGTGAAAGCTCCACATTTTCAGGATTGGAAGGGGAAAACATGACCAATTCGTCATTGAAGCAATTTTCTCATATGTATTATTCTTAGCTTTCCATCCATGATGGAATCTCTATATTATGAATCAAATGGTGGCTCAAGAATGCATGGGTTCTTTGTTTTCTTGAGTTTTTGATTGTGTGTAAATATTGTGTTATGGTTTCTCTGTGATTACTGTAAAATATTGGCATTTGCAAGAGAAATTATGGGTGGGAATTGGTTATTTATTGGTCATCTTGTTTTTTATGATGCTTCTTTGTGAAATAATGGTGACACTGGTGCAATGGAGCTCTGTGTTTTATGGTTGAAGGGTTTTAACCACCAAGTTGTATTTCAGTGTTTGTCAACTCATTTCCCTCTTAGTCATTGTCGTAATATTTATCCAGTTGTAGATAAAATGTCGACAATTGGTTTGTTTCTTTTGTTTAAACCCTAAACTGTTGTCGATGGCCCATTCCTTACTATCTTTTCGCTAAAATCTTTCCAAAATTCCAGTCTTGGTTGGCCCTGAATGTTAATACATGCCTGTGTATGTATTGAATGGATATGAGTTGCAAATATTTTCCACACACCACTCCTCTCATCCCTACTATGATGATGACAGATGTGGCCTCACTGTCAATTATTTTCGAAAGTTGTTCAACCTCCTAGGTGTTGGAAATAAACATTATCTCTCTGTGTTTTTTGAGTACCCATCACTGTTTAAATTAACCCTCTTTGCAAACAAATGTTAGTGAAATCGGTGTGTGTCTGGATTGGTTAGCTCAATTTGATTTATTCTCCACTCGGGCATTCACTTATGATTCTGTCAAGAGCTTGGAGTCATAAGTCGAAGGATTGTTTTTTTTTTATATAAAGGGAGAATGACTCACTACTCTTTCATTTCCAATATTATATTGTGGCATGTGGTTGTTAATCGATGGTAAATGGATATAATGATATGGAATACCATTATATCTCTGTGTTTTTTAAAAGAAAAGTAGGTTTTTGTTGCCTCTCTGCATTTAATTTTAAAAAAAATCCCGACTTGGACTTTGACTTGCCTCTACCCTCCTCAGGCACCTTCTGAGGTTTGTCAAGTGTTGGGTTATCAATTTAATGATTGTGGATGTTTAAAGGCATGAGATCCCCCTTATTGGTTGAATCTATGTGTGTCCTCTCATTGATGAATTCGTTTGAAAAAATAAGAAAGAAAATATGTGGTTCATACAACCGAGAGTTGTCCTTCTATTCGTTTATGGTCTCGATTACTGTGTTTAATCTCAGTATGATATTGATTCCATTTAAAATGAAGAAGACACATGTGAGTGATTGTTTCACCAATAACGGTCGTGGTTTTGTCGAAATTCTAAGAGACTATTGTGTGTCAATTTAGTTTTGTTCATTTCATACATGACATGGTTATGTGCATCGTTCCTTTTAAAAGGAAGTCTGTATATATTATTTCACACAGAGAGAAAACTCGGGGTTCCATTTTTTTTTTTGGAGTTGAATGTTGTTTTCAATTTAAGATTGGGTCAATGATATGAGTGAAGACCTATGTATGATTGATTCACCGAACATGCTCTTAAGTCTGTCCATGATTTTAAAGGGCACCCGTGTATATTTAAATTGAGCCCGATTGTTGATTAGAGGACAATGACTGTTGATTGTTTATCTTGGGTGTATTATTGTTTCATTACCAAAGATGAATGTTGGGAATAGATGATAGGGATCGCTGTGCATGTTTTGTTTATTTAAAAAAAAAAGGAAAGAGATCAACATTAGAGCATGCAGTCTTGATTGAATTGGAAATGTTTGCATAAGTTATAATACACAGATTGTTATAAATTGAATATTTTTGGGAAATTAAATTGTTATTGAGATAGCAAGCAGTTTGTATACAATTGAGGAACAATGAATGTTTTGTTCTTGGAAGTGGATTCTTTTTGGATTAAATTTGAAACAGAGTTATGATAGTTGATTGATTTAATTTATTTTATGAACAATATCTATCTAATTCCCTTTCATTTTCTCACTTTTTCGCTCATTAAAAATCCCGTCACGATCCCAAATTCATTTTGCACACCATGTTCACTAAAATTAAATTAAAAATATGTATGACAGCGATAAAAAATTAACACATAGATAAATGATAGCTGATACGTTTTGGTTATTGTTGCGTAGTCAATTTTTTAATGAATTGTTGAGAAATAATTGTGTTCTTACTAATGGTCATGATATCACTTTTTCTCTCAATACAATCCCCTCAGATACCCTTAAACTCTACTTCACCCCCTTCTCATTGACAATTATTAAATGAATTTTATGGATTGGATTGCATGGGTCTGATGTGATTGTTGAGCCAAACTTTGTTTCATATTAAGAGAATGTCATGTATGGTCTGTTTAAGATCTAGTTGCTAATAGTTGCTCCATACAGGATGAGCTTTTATAGCAGAGGAAGTCATGGAAAAAAAAATAGGGGAAGAGGAAACTGTAACAGAGGGCCTAGAAGGCTCAGATTCTCAATACATTTTGATGTCGATCCTCAAGAGTTAAACCAACTCTTTCAATCTGAAATTTTCAATTCGATTGGACAAGGTGTAGTCCAGCCTAGGCTAGAGAGGCCTCCCTTCTAGCCCCAACATGTCCTTGATATCCCTGTGCCCCCTCATGTTTCCTTGCAACCCGAAGTTCCCGAGAATGACGGATGGCATGAGATTGTTCACCCAACAGTCTCCCACCATCGTGGCTGGCCAAATTTGTCTTTATCTCCTTCTCCTCCACCTATTAACCCAAATTTTCATATTTCCCCTGCACACTCACCTGTATAGTCCTCTCACATAAGAAAAAGACTTAAAATTGAATCCCACCATAAGCACGACAAAGGAAAATTTGTTGTTGCCCCCTCCTCTCCTTCAAGTAACTCAGCCAAGTCAATATCATCCTGTATGCATTTGAGAGATGATTGTTCCCATGTCATTAGTGAGATCAAGCCTCAAGGTTCTACCCAACCTAAGGCTAATTCAGGGAAGTCAAAAGGGGATATAAACAACAAAGGAAAAAATGCCTCTCAAAGTGGAAAATACAGTTTTTGATTATGTTTTATCATTGATTTATTGAGGACAGTAGACTGCTGAAAATTTTGGACAACAAACTATTTTTGTATATTATGGATATTTATATGTTTTGATATAATTTGAAATATCACTGATATTTAAATTTCAAATTGTGGAAATTATTATGGGAACCACAAGGAAGGATGTGTTTGATTGATTGTCTATTATGTTTATTTTTTTTAAGAAATTAAAGGGAGTCACAAGGGGTCCCACCTACTAGTTAATATTTAACATAAGACCCTTTATTATTATTATTATTAATTCTTCCCTAAACTAAAAGTTATTTGAGTTTAGTTAACTTGATTAAATAAGGTAGTTGAACTACTTCTACTAATTTGGAATGCATAAAATCAAAATGAGAAGGAAGAACAAAAGGAGAATAGAAGGAGAAAGCATACTAAGGTTTGGTCTTAAGTTTTATTGAGATAGTTAAGTTTTCATTCATTCTTCAATTTATTAAACGCCTAATTCTCTTTTATGACAGCAAGTTCTTATTGTAGACATCAAGGTTCAAAGTTGAATAATATCATTCAAATGCTTGTTTTCAAAGGTGTTGATCTATATTTGATAGTTTGTGTAGACTTGTTTGTTTAAGAATTAAATTTCATGACTGAAAAAGGATATTGTGCAAATTCAAGTGGGCAACATTCTGTGGCAAGTTGATCCAGATTTTAAAGATCAGTTTTTACTTCTTGTTAGAGTCCTTTTGTATGGTTTTCATTGGGGATATCTAAGTTTGATCTTGTTCCATAACCCCACAAGGGTTTTGTAAAGAAAACATTTCTTTTGATTTCTTGGAATGAAATAAGGCGATTTCTATTATGTCTCATCTATGTTAATATGTGACTTGGTATTTTTGCTTTTGATCTCCACATTTACTTTTGCAATATGATATATTCAGAAAATTGTATAAAAATGTTATATTTTGTAACAATATTTTATTTTAAAAAATAATCCTAATCTCTTGTAATTAATACTTGTGGATTAGGGAACACTTTTTGAGGCTATAAACATAGGGTAACATTCTCATCTATCTTTCCTTAGCCAATCAAGATTCAAAAATGATTGAGTAAGATAAATTCATATCTTTTCCTCAACACATATGACACTTTTTTTATACGTTTTTAAGAAGTAAATTCATTGGAAGCACCAACTTCTTTTGTTCTCCAACTATAACTAGAAGGAGGCTCCAACCCCCTAGATTCTTAGGCTACAACCTGAGGGAATCTCCAACTCCCCAATTATCTAGCTACAACCCCTATCTTCTCCAGCTATAACTGAAAGGTGGCTACAACCACCTATCTTTTCCCCGTCCAACCACCCTGAACTGTAAATACCAAATGTAGAAAACCTATCACTATAAATGAATCAACTCTGTCATTATCATAATTTTCACTGAAAGCCTTTCACAATCTGTACCAATCTTCTTCAAAACTTTCCTTTAGGTCTACGACCTATCTATTATGCAACATGGATATGTTCACACCTTTCCCTATTGCAACTCACGGATGTTTGTGCCTGTGCTTGCTGCAAATCACAGACTAGCACAAAGCTCTGCTAATATCGCTAATACTCTCTATGTCATTTTGTCTGTGTCATTTTCTCAGTCTCGATCACTGTCTGATATCTATGTATATGCTTAAAAATTAGTTGATCTGATAGAAACGAATACTCACCCAATATCTAAGTAGATCTTGTTAGAACCCTATATAATAGGGGAATCAATGTTCTGACTAATATCTATCTTTTTCAGGGATTATTCTTTTGCTCACGATGCACAACAAAGGTGTAAAAGCGACAGAAATTTCTCAATTCACCTCAAATTTTATGACACAAGAGTTTTTTTTTTGGTGGTTAAAGAGTAGAGCTCCATGTTATGTTAGCTACCGAAAGTGAGAGCTTTTGGTCTCTTAGAACCCATTTTTTGCGTACCTCAAGCCACTGAAAGCCTGTAACTAGTTTTAAAAAAAAATGGCTCTCTGATTTTCATATTTATCATCCTGGCCTTTGTATTACTGTCTTTGCTCAGGCATTTGGGAATTTTTTCGAGTTTTCTAGCCCGTGGACACGTCGTGGGGCATATTCTTTAATGGTTTTTGAGCTTTTGCCCTAAATTTGGGTTTTTTGTGTTTTCATCAAAATTTAGCTCGGAGGCCAAGTTTGCGCTCCAATGCTCCAGCTCCATGCAACCTGTCACACAATTACACAATGCAGTTCAATGGTTAGCACGCAACATCCTGCAACAGACAAGCGCCAAACTTCCAAGTGGCTATCCGTTGGCACATATCATCGGGTATACACCAAAACTGCAGCAAAATTTCAAACCCCATGCGCAGATGCCAGAATGATTTCACAGCTGTCAAAATTACAAATCCATGTGCCATCACCAACAAGAGGAAAATAAGGGATCAAGCAAGTGCCAAGTTGTCAAACCAAGCATGTTGTCCAATAGAGTATCAACGAGTTGTTTTTATTAAAATCATTGGCTCTAATTTAGACTCAATCTCCAATTCATTTTGCCCACATATATCAGAGCTAAGCATCGGCCACTACAAAATCCAAGAGCTAGATCAAAACCATAAGCATGGAGGACCTTTTATTTAGCACGGAAGGGAAAATTCCCTTTTTTCGGCTACCAGTTTGGATCTATGACCGCCTGATCTTGAGCTGCAGATCTATGATCATGAACAACTCAGGATCAGGCGCGCAGTTCATCCAATCCTCTGAAAGTGAGAACAGATCGAGAAGTTTACAGGCCTGGAGACTTGATCATTGCCACAGTGGAACTCCACAATGGGAAATGTTTAGTTGATAATGCACATTCAGAGCTGGGTCTAGATGTTAGAGATGCAATTCAAATTGAACGCTTAATTGTTGAAGTGAAAAGGATTGAGAAGTTGGATACACAATGGGTCGTCACTCAAAAGCCATCACCAGGGGTGAAACAAAGACAAGGGGAGCCTGCAAAGAATGTGTGTGAGGTGAAAGCCAAAGTCTGTAGAGCAATCGAGGCAGAGGGCATTCCTTATAAATACGTCTCTAGCAATATTTTTGCAGGGTATTTCCTTGCTAGCCTGGCACAGGCTGGCCT
Source organism: Picea mariana (assembly GCA_032191745.1). Taxonomy (NCBI): domain Eukaryota; kingdom Viridiplantae; phylum Streptophyta; class Pinopsida; order Pinales; family Pinaceae; genus Picea; species Picea mariana. The sequence continues at coordinate 26,754 of JASDQU010688122.1, forward strand.
TACAGCTCCTCCCAGGGATAAAGTTGTCATTCTTGGAAATGGAAATGCTAAAGTTGTGTATGTGATGGAGATTGGTTCAATTGTGGAGATGGTGAAGAAATATACATACTCCTCAAAGCCATAAGTAGGTTTTCGTGCTACCACAATGTGTGTGCAGGTTTCTTTGTTGCTTTGCTTAGTGCTGGAGAAGGAAGGCTTGACATTATCTCCATATCTTTTAGAGCATATTTAGCTGTATTGGGAAGGGGCTTTAGAGGAAAACTTAAAACTGGTTGAGGAAGATATCTATGCTTTTGCAGCAAATGATGATTGGGTCCTCACTTCACCAGTTAATGGTATCCTTATGAAGCACACATCTCAGATGCAAAATACTGTTTGCTTGGTTTGTCAAGTTAGGCTGACTAATAGTGCATTCAAATGTTTTTTAGTGGTACAGGACATTGCAGAATGTTTGACCCCATTCAAAATTGTGTACTTGGGAGGAAGCATTATGAATGGTCTTGCTCGCCTTTTTTATTGCTATATAAATACTTGTATGAGAGGTATACCCTATCCCTTGGAAGATGAAAATAACATAGAGTTTAGAAACAACTCTAATTTGATTTGTGCAGAAACAAAGTCTCAATAGCTTACCTTTTTGGGAAATGCATCATCCCTTGCTGATGAACTAATGCCACTCTCTGTCTCAAAAATTTGGGGACAACAAACTGAAAACCAAGAATGCACTGTGAAACTAACTGGAAATACATATCTAAATGGGAAGAGCGAGGATCTATTTTGGGATGCAGATGCAAATGCCCTCTTCATCTTTCTAGGAATTATTCATGAAATGGAACGAGCTTGCACAACTTGTTGCAATTGTGTTGGTTGGAAGAGACAAGGTGGTGAAACAATTTCTTATAAGGCTGACAGAGATAGTCATACTTTGGTTATCAAATGATCAGGACTTCTGGGAAGTGATTGAGGAAAATTCAGAATCCCTAAGTCCATTTGGACTACAACAGTCTATCTTGGATATGCACTTTGTAAGTCAAATTGAAAAGTTTGAATGTTATTCCTCTAGACATATCAATCAAAGCGTCTCATCCATAATAACTCATGCTATCAAGGAATTCACTACAAGAGGAATAGACCCTAACAGTTCCCTGCCAGAGGATGATGGTTTATTAATACTAATGATGCATCTATTGGCAAGCTTCGTAATGAGGGATCATATAACATTCTTGAAGAGGTACATGCAGTGTCCTTGATGTGCCAGAGATTTCCTATACTTCAGGCAGTGGTTAGAGAACCGTTTCTCCAACTGCCAACACAGCATCAACAACCTTCCAACAAATTCAGGACAACCAAGAAACAATTTCTAAATTTAGTTTCCCTTTAATTTACTGTTTGGTTTGTTTTAGGAGACCATCTGTGACATGTGTCAATCATTGTAACTGTTTTCTATTTTTAGAAAGCAGAGGTAGAGTTTGAATTTTCTGAGGACTGATAGTATCTTTACCTTTATATACACATGTAAAAGATGAAAGCAGGGTTCGACCTGTGTGAATTTTTTTCCCTTTTGGCTAGACTGTGGGCCTTGCTACTCTAGGAGGCTTTTGTCTGTAATATTTGAATGACTAAATAGTAATAGAGAACATGATTTACAGGATTCTTGTGTAGCAGTGTTGGTGGTGTGTCCCTTGTCTGTTTTTAGTTATCTTTATGCTATCATTCAAGCATTTTCATTTCTTATTGTTGAAAGAGAGTAATGGAGAAGAATTTATGCATGCATACTCTTTGGCCAATTTTTCAATAATCTTTATGTTATTCATCTGAAGCTTTACAAAGGAATTCTTAATTGCTCCTATGTTCAATGGATCTCTCCCTTTTCACCTTATTCATATGCACTAAATCTAAGATGATCCAATAGTTGTTACTATCTTTCCCTGTGAAGACATTTACCTCTAGATCTAATTTGATCATTATCTTATAAACATACCCCATAGCCCAATGGTGATTTGAGCAACTCATCAACCAAATCCTCATCTAAATATTTCAAAAACCCCATACTTTCATAACTAGCGTAATATCCTATTCCAAACTAAGCTAAATCATACAGAGAGAGCCCTCTCTGAGTCTTGGAGGGCTAGATCCGAGACTCCAAGTGGTTTGAGGTTACCTCTGTGACTGTCCCCGCAGCCTTGGGAAAATTACAGAGCGTTAACAGATCTAACACAATCATGTACTAGGTTCATACATATGTCTCAATGATCTTGTGTGATATAAGAAACCCTTACATTAACCACACATTAAACCCTCATTGTTATGAAATCACAACCTGTACTGATAGAAATATGTTTTAACCATAAACCCTCATCCATACTCCAAATAACACAAGATGTGTCTTCAAATGGTGCCAAATGAAGTATCCCAACAACAACCAACCAATACAGTAGAAATTTATCCCTGTAGATCTGTCTGATACAGAATATAACATACAACCAATAGTCCCTCAAGGACAAAAGATCAATCTCCCATGGATATATCCCAAGCATTCACCAAATATATACTTAATATAAACATATAACATACCTTTTTTTACTGTAGATATCTCTGTTGTACCTTCTCACTGTTATACCTTCCTATAGCCTCTTCTCAGCTCTGCAACCTTTCATTGATGATAGATCTGATCTTCCTTTTCAACTTTGGCAATAGATCTGTGCTTTATCTTTAGTAAACTCGCATGTGTCTACGCTTTGTCCCACTATGGCCCATTGATGTTTGCGTCCTTATTAGTACTATAACCTACATATGTCTTCAGTAAAACTCTAGTTCAATACCCATAGTCTCAACCCTTCGAGTCCTGCAGCTTCTCTCGTCATTGTTTCAAAATCACTTCTTTAGATTTGTCAATAATACCTGCCCATAACATTTCACAAAAGAGATATTCAATATGCTCAATTAGGTGAAAATAGGAGACCCTGGCTCTATTATTTATAGTTTCCAAGTTCCTTCCTCTAGAAGCTATTTTGTAATGTTTTTACCCCTTTCTCCATCTTCTATGGCTAACCCACTTTATTGTTACAACTAACTTTTCCATAATTATTCAAATCATAAATTCTTTACCCTTAACTAACTTCTTGTTGCAACTACTTTATTATTTAATAAATTTCTTTTGCAACCACTTTGACTAGGGAATCTTCTTTATGACTTTCTAGAAGATTTTGACTTCTTGTTGACCTTCTAGGGCCTTCTAGATTATTCATGAGGGTTCTCCAACTTCACTAAGCCATATCTCCTCAACCGTGAGAAACTACGTGGCATACCACATATCACCGAAAATGGTATGACATGCGTTATTCATCTATGATACTATTTTATTCAAATTCACTGATCTTCATTACATTATTCATCAGACAAACATGGGTTCCTTATCCACACTTGTGAGGCTAACAAAATTTTCTATTGGATTTGCTTTAAGGGTTGAAATCAATGAAAACCAACCCAATTAATCAACAGTGTGTGTGTTTGTATTATAGATGAAAACATTTTAAATTTTTCTTTCAAAATTACCCTAAGATATTCTCACAATCATTTTTTTTATTTTCCAAGTTACAACATCTGGGGAAAACCCCCAAGTACTTCCCCTTGTTTAGAGGATGGAAAGTTTTCATTAATTCACTAAATTCCCGAGTCCATTGTTAAAAAATGATATAAATCAACTTGAGTGTGCTTATAAAAATGCATGACAAGTTTTGTAATAGTGTTATTTTTAATAAATTATATCTTATCTATAAACATTAGTTTACTTTCCTTAATAAAAGTTCTTTATAGAAAAATATTCCAATATAACCCTAAATCATTTAAAAAAAAATTCAATTTCCTACCAAAGGTTTCCTCAGCATGAGCGTGCATTCCTCGACATACATTCCTCAACATTCATTCCTCTTAGCATGCATTCCTCAAACTTCATTCAATAATCTCATGTCCATGATTTCATCTTTAAAACCATAAAACCATGACCACAATTAAAACATGGGTTTCCTCTACCATGGGAACAATAATTGAAATAGGCAGTTCCTAGGATGAAAACTTCATTGTCAACAAATTCCAGGAGTGTGTTTATGCATGAAGAGACAAAAATAATTATCCAATAGGTATGTTAAATATCTTGAGAAGAGAACATGTTTTTGACTTTATGTTTGGACCCTTCAATTTCAAAAATGAGGAGATAGATGATGTCATAGTTAATTATGATGATATAGCTATGGAATTGAAACTATTTGGGTAGAGGGTTTACCTAGACACTGATTTGATTGCAAGAGCAACAAAAGTTCCATACAAAGGGGGAGAAACATTTAACTCCAAAAAAAAGCCCAAGGTAGAAAATATTGAGATGGCCAGTAAAATATGTGGGAAAAAGGTATATATTCCTAGGAACGATTTAAAAATATTATATGTTCCTCAGGGACTATACATATATTTGATTTAACTTTTCCTTAGGATGATTATGAATCATCATAAGACCAATATTTCCGGTAATTACATGAGGCTAGTCATTTATTGGGTTGAATACAAGGTCATAGATGTCCCTCATCTGTTGTCTAAAAACTTACATTATTCCCTTGAAGAAACTAAAAAAATGAAGATTAAATTCAGTTTCTCGGGCACACTACAGAAAATTATTGATTTATATTGACTCAGTGACAAAACAAGCCCTCTTAAAATGTACATTAGGAGATAAAAAATAAATAAAACCATTGATGAAGTACTTGAACAGACTGCAATTGATGGTGCATAAATATGTTCTGATATAGTTTACCAAGATGAAGTTAATTCTATCAAAACTTCAAGAGACTTACATGAATCTATGAATGAAGGTAAGGAGCAGGGATGTATGGAAAATTATATGGAAATAGACAATGATGATTTTTGTGTTACTTTATAAATTATAATTGACATAATTCCTCCTAAAATGGCATTACTTGAGTATAATGTCCCTATTATGGGCATTGATTCTACCTCTCCATGTTCAACTCTGAATAGTCCAACATACATTTTTTTTATAAAAAAAATTGTTTTCTTGATATTTGATAGAATGATTAATTACAAACATGATGCAAAGAAGTATTCTTCCTCTCTAGACAATTGGAAGGAAAAGTGTGAAATAAATTATGAGGATATTATTGAATGCATGAATAAAATTGCAAGTCTGCAATCAACTATTGTGAAGCAAATACAAGAATAAATCAGCACAAAAAAGAGAAAATATCATGTTATTATAGGATTATAATGTGGGGTATCCAAAATTGCACAAGAATCTAAGAGAGATATTGATAATACGAAGGAAATGTTTGAAAAGACATTGGCTACATATGAAAACACTATTTCAAAACTTTAAGAAGACTTGGAAACAAGACTAGAGGTTTTGAATATACCTCCATTGCAAACTGCAAGAAATCCGATTGTGGATGAATTAAAAAATATTTTGAAGGACAAAGAGGCATTTATTGAAATTTTAAAGGCTCAATTTGAAACAAAAAAGTGATATAGAAACATGAGATGCATAAATCAGAGGTTGAAGAATATAAGAACACAATAACCAATTTGAGGAAAGAAAATATAACACAAGGTAATAAGTTGAAACAAAGACAAATCGAAATTGTTGGTGCAAAAGGTGGCAATGGTCAAGAAAAAGGTAAAAGACGGGGTATGGGTAAGGGAAAAGGTAAAATTAAGGGAATTCCAACAAAAGAGAAGATTACAAAACTTGAAAAGGAAATAGAAAGTCATAGTAAATAAGGTGGCAAGGGTCAAGATAAAGATAAAATTAAGGTTATGGGTAAAGGTAAAGGTATAAGTCATGGAATTCCAATAAAACAAATTCCTTCAAATGACTTGGAAGCTTCCCTAATGTAGATTTTAACCTTGTACAATATTTACTTCAAACATATTTTCAGTAAAAGAACAGAAAATATACAATGGAAAATACAAACATTACACAGATATTTTTCCCCTGGAAACCCAAACCAGGAAAACCATTATATTCTATATCCATTCATAGTGACACATTGTTTACAATAAAATATACATATAGGAGCCAAAGGCATCCAAAACCCTAACCCAATGACTTGGATTAGTCAACAACCCTAATTCCTTAACCATAAATAGAAAACCATCGGCAAAGAAACTATGTGCCAAAAAACCACCTAAATATGTGACACATTTCCCAAGGCAAACACGTTTCTCAAAAAACCACCTAAATATGTGAAACGTTTCTCGTGAAAAGAATATAACACATACCCAACACCTACAAAGAAAATAGAGGATGTCTCAGGAAGTTGTCTCATTAAGTAGTGCTCTAGTTGATCTCTATGCCCCATCATCAATGATGGAATCGTTGAAGATATAGATAGTTGAGAGAGAGTAAAATATTAAAGAGATCAATAATGAAATCTTGTATAAACAAAAGGAACAACATTTGGGATTTGACACGGACATACAAAATTTTAAATCCTAAATTGTTGATTTGTAGCAAAAATTAAAAACCACAACCATAATTGAGGCGGTGCCAAATTTGTCTGCTACATTGGAGAAACAATATGTGAGGGAAGAAGAGCTTGAGAATGAAGTAGAAAAAATCATGGGTCAATTAGCTAAAGTTAGATCCCTAGTGAAATCAGAAAATGAAGAACTTGAAAAGAATAAACATGAAAATTCCGAGAAGTATAAGAAGAATGCAAAAATGTTGAAAAAACAAGTAGAAGATAAAAGGAAATTGCAAGAGACATCACAAAATTATGCAAATAAAATTAAAGATATAGAGAAACAATTACAACATGTTTCCATTGCAGCTCCAAAACAATCATAAGCCTCTACAACAACAAAGAGAGGCTCTACATATTTTTATTCATCTCAAGAGCACGACTTGCAAAAACCTCCCAAGCAGCCTAGGGTAGTTACAAAATAGCATTTGTTTATACACCGTGTACTCTATCTAAATACATTTAAAGATTTAATATATATATATATATATATAGTACAAGAATGACTACAGTTTTCTTTCTCAGGAATAAGTCAGAGCATTTGAAAACTTGAAGGTTTACAAGGAAATGGTTGAAAATGAAATGGATTCCAAAATCAAATGTTTGAGATATAATAATTGAGGAGAGTTTACTACAAAGGAATTTATGGATTTCTGCAACAAGCATGGAATAAAAAATAAATTTTTTGTTGCTAGGACACCTCAATAGAATGGAGTTGTTTAAAGAAAGAACATGACAGTACAGGAAATGGATCGAACAATGTTAATGGATTCTAAATTGACATATATTTTTTGGACGCATGTAGTGCATACAACAATTCACATTCAAAACAGAGTAATTCTCATAAAAAACAATGACAAAACTCTTTATGATCTATGGAAAGGAATACCAACAAATGTGAAGCACTTCAGAGTGTTCAGAAGAAAATGCTACATCAAAAGAGAAGATGGAAGAATGGGAAATTTTGACTCTCATGTGGACAAAATAATACTTGTTAGTTACTCAAGTACAAGAAAAGCATACAAGTGTTACAACCTAAGGCTCAACAAAGTTGTGGAAAGCATAAATGTAGCAGTTGATGAAACAGGTGGATGAAAATTAAAGGAAGAAGAAAATGAATTAATGGAACAGTTTTACAAAGAAGAAGAAAATGATGATGAAGAAGGAGAAGGGGAAGATGAATAATATCAGATAGAAGTAGAAGAGAAAATTCAGCAAGTTCCTCCAAAGAAACCTAGCAAACTAGTACAGAAGAATCATCCTTAAGATTAGATTATCAAAAACAAGGATGCATGAGTTGAGACTAGAAGAATAATTCATTCAACATAACAACTGCACCTAGCACTCTTATCTACAATTGAGCCAAACAATTTTGAAGAGGCCAACAATGATGAATTATGGAAAAAGGTTATGAATGAAGAATTAGATCAAATAGATAATAATGACACTTGGGAATTGGTTCCAAGACCAAGGTACAAGAATGTGATTGGCACAAAGTGGGTTTTCATAAATAAATTGATTGAATATGGTGTTACGATGAAAATCTCTCTACGGCATGGGGTAAACCACAACATGAAGAAATGACTACAGGAATCAACTCTAATCTCAAGTATTTTATATAAAAAAATATTCTAACAAGACAAGATAAAGAGACTACCTCGTCCATACATTCAATGAAGTCCACTATTGAGAACTTGAATCAAAGCAATACGCCTGCAACTTGTCCTCAACAACCAATATATGCAAGCATATGGTGATAATATATCAATTTAACACATTCAATAGAATAATCCATCAATATTCATAACAAATATGCCCATGGAATAACAATTCAAATATTTTCAAGACATTAATTGGATGAGAAAAGAGTATTTCTATTAAAATGTAATCAGCAGAAGTGTATGAATGACAAACTTCCGTGTCGGCACGGTTCAGAACCAAGAAACTAAGTCCCTTCCAACTGGGCCTCCACCACTTCAATCCTCCACCAAAGGAAAGCTCATATAAGTGAGATAATGAGGTTCTCAATCAATTAAGAAATATCTTGAAGGTTGAACAATGTGTTCAAACTTAAAAGGATAAAGGGATGCAGACTCAATATGAAGTGAACAATTTCTCTAGGGTAACTTTGCTCTCAAAGTTGAATTCTTCTCCTCTTTTCCACAACTTGGATATGGCCAATTTATAGCCTTCAAATGGAACTGAAGAGCTAAGTCAGAATTTTTCCATTATATGGAAGGTAAAGGATCATGGATCTTGTGACGTGACATGGAAACCCGACAACATTTTTTAATTTTGGGCACAAAACCCAATGTACGTGGGTTGTAATGGTGCAACCTGCATATACATGTGTTGTATAATAGTTAGGGCAGGTATATGTGGAAAAATATTATTTTAGCTTTGGGAATTGCAAAACGGGACTTCAAGTATGCATAGGGAAATGGAAAAGGCCTTCCGAGAAAATTTGTATAGGGTGAGGCAAATCTTGCTATAACAGATAGACAAGTTACAATGAACAAAGATAGACTAGTATGTAAAGGATACACACAGGTTGAAGGGATCGACTTTGAAGAGATGTTTTCCCCAGTTGCCAGAATGGAAGAAATCTGATTGATCTTAGCTTATGTGTGCTCCAAGAATATCAAAGTGTATTAGATGGACGTGAACTTATCTTTTCTGAATGGGGAACTTGAAGAAGAAGTCTGCATTGAACAACCAGAAGGATTTCATCTGTCAAAGAATGAATATTATGTGTGGAAGTTGAAGAAGGCATTGTATGGTCTAAAACAGGCTCCCAGAGCATGGTACTCTAGAATGGATAAATATCTACAACATGCAAGGTTCAGAAAAGAAAGTGCAGACATGAACCTCTACATCAAGGTAACTCAAGATAGTATTTTATTAATTGAATTTTATGTTGATGATATTATTTTTGGAAGTGATTATTTGAAATGTCATTACTTGGAGAACTATCCTTCTTTTTGGGTCTTCAGATATGTCAAAGAAACCATGGAATTTTTATTTGTCAAACTAAGTATATATCAGAGAAATGCTAAAGAGGTTTGAAATGGAAGATTGAAAACCAGTTAACACTCCTATGCAAACCAATTGCAAGTTGAGCAAAGATGATGATTCAAAGTATACTGACTAGAGGCAGTATAGGTCAATGATTGGCATCTTACTATATGTGACATCATCCATACCATATGTAATGCAGGAAGTTGGACAAGTGACATGATTTCAAGCAACACCAAAGGAATCACATGTCTTAGTAGTGAAGAGGATTTTCATATATCTCAAGGACACATACGAGTTTGGATTATGGTATCCAAAAGGAAAGGATCTATCACTTATTGCCTACAAATATGAAGATTGGGATTTTTTCATTGATGATCAATGAAGCACCGGTGGAGTGGCATTATACTTGCATGAGTGTTTGGTATCTTGGCTAAGCAAGAAAAAATCATCAGTATCATTGTCTACAGCTGAAGAAGAGTATATTTCAGCAGAAACATGTTGTACACAGGTTTTATGGATGGAACAAAATTTGACATATATACAGGTTGAGTATGATGAGCTCATTCCTATATATTGTGATAATACAAGCTCTATCAGTATCTCAAAGAATCCATTGATGCACTCCAAGACGAAGAACATTCCAATCAAGTATCACTTTCTACGGGAACAAGTTGCAGAGAAGAACATCAGATTTGAATATGTGAGAACAAAAGAACAAGTGGAAGATATCTTTACAAAACCTCTTCCACGAGAAACCTTTGAGTACATTTTCCAGAGACTTGGAGTAATTTATACTCCAAAAATGAATTCTTTTGAATGGTTGTCTTATATATCTTATATTTACATGAGGAAGCACCATAAAGAGGATATTTTAGGTTGGGAGAGCAGTTTAAGGAAGAGTTGACTCATGGGCAGTATCCCCAAGGATATTTTAGTTAGAGGGAGTAGCCCCAGATGAGAAGTTATCTTTTCCATTGATGTCAAAGGAGGAGATATTTATCAAATGCATGATAGAGAGTTATATGCTTGGAGAGAGAACACAGAGGCATGGTTCTAGGGGGAGCGATGGTCATAGGGGTACCATGAGAGATATGACTTCAACATTGCATCTAATTGTTGCCATCAATGCCAAAGAGGGATATTGTTGATTAATTGGGTTGGTTTTCATTGATGTCAACCCTTGAAGCAAGTCTGGTAGAAAATTATGGTAGCCCCAATAGTATGATTAAGGGACTTCAGTTTGATTGATGTATAATGGTATGAAGTTTAATATATTTGTAGGTGATACTATTCTATATGGATATTACATGTCATGCCATTTCTGGTGATATGTAGAATGTCACATAACTCACAGTTATAAAGTTATGGCCTGGTGAAGTTGGAGAAGCCTCATGAGTTATCTAGAGGGTCAAAGAAGTCAAATTAATTCTAGAAGCTCCTAGAAGAAGTTGACTAGTCAAGTGGGTGAAACTAGGAGTTAGTCATGGGTATAGTTGTTGCATTAAGAAAATAATTAAAAATAAATTAGTTACAACAAGAAGTTGTGAGTTTGATAATTATGGTAAAGTAATTGTGATGAGAAGATTGAATATTCAAAGTGGTTGACCAAGAAATAAATTAAATAATAAAGTGGTAGCAACAAGAAGTTAGTTAAGGGAAAAGAAGTTATGAACTGACTAATTATAAAAAAGTTAGTTGAAACAAGAAGTTGTGAGTAAAGATAAATTATTTAAATAATAAAGTGGTTGCAACAAGAAGTGGTGAGTTTACTATTTATGGATAAGTCAAAGTGGTTGCAAAAGAAATTAATTAAATAATAAAGTTAGTTGCAACTAGTAGTGGAGAACTTACTATTTGTGGAAAGTGGTTAAGTTAAGTGGACAAAGTGGTTAAGTGGAAAAAGTCACTAAGTGGGAAAAGTGGTTTAAGTGGACAAAAGTTGATACTTCTAGAGGAAGCTACATGAAAGTATAAATAAGAGAGAAAGGTTCTCTCATTAACACCTTTTGAATATCATTAAATATCTATTTTGTGAAAGGTTATTTAGGAAGGTATTATTGATAGAGAAAAGTGTGGCAGGAAAAGTGCGACAGAAAAACCGCGGGAGAAAATGTGCGGTAGAAAAATTGTGCAAGAAAGACCGCGACAACAAAACCGTGGAAACAAAACACTACAAGAAGACAAAAAGGTATGGTTTTCATGTGTAGTGTTGAATTTTTTAATCTGGTTGAGGTTTTTCCTAGTAAATTTGTTGGATGCCCTCTTGGAAGTTTAGGGCTTGTTGTAGAGTTGATCTAAGACAGATCTACTGAAGTTTAGTATTGGTTCATGTTTGAGGGATTTTGGTTGAGGTATGTTGCTGAAGTTATTGGTACAGATAGAGGTTGTATAACAATGAGGTTCTAGCACATGGTTTGAGGTACATACTTGCGGTATAATGTTTGAGATATATGTGATCAGATCATATTGGTTTATGAGTATACTATGACATGTTTCTCAGTGACAGATTTGACAGAACAGGTTGTGACAATGACATATTCAGTTTCTACATTTGGCACTTATATTTCAGGGCATTTGGACAAGGCAAGGATAGGTGGTTGTATCCACCTTCCGATTGTATCCGGAGAACATAGGGGGTTTTATCCTCCTTCTGGTTGTAGCCAGAGAATTGGGGAGTTGGAGCTTCCCTCAGGTTGTAGCCTGAAAATAGGGGTCAGAGCCTCCTTCCAGTTGTAGCTGGAAAACAAAGGAAGTTGGTGCTTCTAATGAATGTAATTATTAAAGAAAAATAAGAAAAAACATTTTGTGGTTTTATCCTGCATTGGGTTTCCACGTAAAAAATATTGGTGTATTTTGTATGTCTATGATTGTTCAGTTGTTCATGGTTTATTTACTTT
>JASDQU010688123.1:0-39069 GCA_032191745.1 Picea mariana
CAAAACCAAGACTGAGTGAGTAAACAAATGTGGACTTGGGATCCATGTTATCACCACCCTAGTCAGAATTAGTGAATTCGATGAGGTCCAATGTATATTATGTTGCATAGTGAATCCCAAAGTTGATGGTTCCCTATACATGTCGAAGGATATTCTTTGCAACCTTCTAATGTATCTCATGGAGCTCCTGCATGAACTTGGAGACTGCTCCAATTGCATAGGATAGGTCTGTTCTAGAGTGTGTGAGATACAACAAGCTCCCCACTAGTTGTTTGTATAGTGTGTTGTCCATTAGTGGAGTGTCCCATCCGTCCTTAAGTCTCACTCCTAATAGGAAAGGATTCGGGGTGTAATTGCAGTTTTTCATGTGAAATATATCAAGGAGATCTGATTCATACTTGGCCTGAGACAGTTTGATTCCTGATGCATCCTTAATGATCTCAAGTCCAAGGAAGAAATGTAGTGGGCCCATGTCCATCATCAAGAACCTGTCATGTAGAGTCCTGTTGACTGCAACAATCATTGAAGTCGAGCAACCGGTAATCAACAAATCATCATCATACAAAACTAGGAGTAGAAGTGAATCGGTCGTCTTGAGCATGTAAACATTTGGATCTGTCTTACAACATAAAAAGTTCTATGATAGAAGGTAGGATTCCATCTTGGCATACCATTCCCTCAGGGCCTGCTTGAGGCTATAAAGATACTTCTTCAATCGACAGAACAAATATGATTCCTGCATAAATCCCTGGGGATGCTTCATATAGATCTCCTTAGAGATATCGTCATGAAGAAATGATTTATTCACGTCCTTCTGATGGAATTCCCATCCCTTGGGTTTCGGAATGGTAAGTGCCAAACGTATGGAATCCATATTCACTACTGGAGAAAAGGTCTCATCATATTAAATGCCATACACCTACTGAAATCCTTTGGAAACTAGCCTGGATTTGTATCTTCTAAATTGTGCATCTCGTTTACTCTTGGTGTTGTAGACCCATTTGCACATAAAAATTTTCCTTCTTGAAGGAAGGGAAACTAGATCCCAAGTCTGGTTCTCTAGGAGGGTGTTGTACTCCTCCTGCATGGCAGATTCTCAAAAGGAATTTATAGTAGCCTTGCCATAGGACTGTGGATATGAATACTGAACCAAGAAAATATTTCTATGTGGCATTAGTTCAGTGGCAGTGAGTACACGAGGAGGATTCTCTAAATCTGATCGAGTCCTCCTAGTATCAACTAGATCCCCAACAAGATATCCTGCACCCTTAAGAGTAGTCTTGGCCAACTTGGGCCTTTGCTTTGGCTCTACATCTGCATCTGCATGCACTAAATATGCATCTAACTATACTGACTCTGTTTCTGGATTATTTGAATCCTTTGAATCATAACTCTCATATGAATAAGAGTCATCATGTGAATTCTCATCATCCCTGAGAAGTGGAAGAACAAAAGTTTTTTCATTCAGCAGTTGAGGTACATGCGAGACACTTTCCTCAAATCGGACTCTATGCTCAATGATGAGATGATTCAAGGGAATATCAATGAGTCTGTATCCATTCAGATTGTCGGGGTATCCAACAAAGATACACTCTATGCTCTGTGGATCAAGTGCCTTCCTATTCTCAGAGGAAATCCTGGACTATGCACGTGAACCGAAAATACAGAAGTGGGTCACTTCCACTTTGAGGCAACTCCAAGCCTCGTAGGGCGTCTTATCCTTGACAGATATATGGGGATATCATTTTTGGATGTAGGTTCCACAATTAAGTGCTTCATCCTATAATCTCTGTGGAAGTGACTTTGCATGTAACATGCAATATGCCATCTCTTTTAGATATCTATTTTTATGCTCAAAAAATTTGTTTTGTTGCGGAGTATAGGGAACCATGTGATGCAATGAAATCCCAGCCTCATGAAAAATATTTTGTATCTCATGGTTGACATAATCTCCCCCATCATATGTTCGGAGGACTTTTATTTTCTTTCCTGACTGTGTCTCAACAAGGGCTTTGAAATCCTTGAGGTGTTGAAAGACTTCTGGTTTTTTCCTCGGAAAGAAAATCCATGTGAAGCGTGAGAAATCATCAACAAAAATGACCACGTACCTTTCTTTAATGATTGATGGATGCGGAAAAGGTGCCATGAGGCCACTATTGATCAGATCTAAAGGAAAGGAATACTTGTGAGTCTTTCCTCTTTTGAATTTCTCTTGAGGGTGTTTTCCAAGAATGCATGCCTCACGAATTCCTTTGGAGAAGTGGATGTAAGGTAGGCCATAAGCCATTCCCTACTTGCTAATTTGTTTTATATATCTAAAATTTAAATGTCCGAACCTTTCATGCCATATCCTATTGCTTTCATCAGCATGGCTAAGTAGATAATGCAGAATCTGGTTCAATAAATTCAGAAAATGTGTAGAGTCTAGATTGATGATTTACCTCACCGATAGAAACCTTGGAATTGGTTTGCATGTCATAGATATCCACTGCATCAAGTGTGAATATGAATCTCTTTTAGGTGTCGGAGTTTTTCATCAGATACAGGGAGAGAAGATTGGCGAAAAGTTTGGGAACGTGTAGAACATTCTCGAAGATTTTGTTTGTGAGTTCAATTCTTCCTTTTCCAGTGACCTTGACTAGAGAGTTTTCCCCAATCAGAATAGGAGGAATTTTTCATGCATACAATGAATAATAAAATTATTTTCTTGCTTCCACGTGGTGTGATGCACCTGAATCTATGATCCAAGCATTGAGAAAGGAGTTGATGGCAATCAAAGAATGGCTAGAATTTCCTTTCTTGGGATTTTGATCTTCTGGATTATTCTTCTTGGAACCCTCGAGGATGAAATCTCCAAGGTTATTTTGTTGAAGTATTTGGGCCATTTGATATCTATCTTTTTCTACATACATGCAGATTCTGCATGGAATCCTTTATGGTAGTAATTTCATTTCTCCCCTTTTCTTCTCTTTCCACCTTTGGATCTAGAGGCATCGTTAAAGGGTTTTGAGTACCCTTCCTTCTTTGGATTTTCATGTGATTTCCTTTTGTCTTTGTATTTAGATTTATGATATTGATGACCACTACCATCTTGAAAAGTAAGTACATAGGCCTTTGGGCCTTTGATTTTTCCCATATTGATGAGACTATTTTTCTCTTGCGTTAGAGACTCGATGAAGGCCTCAAGAGAAGGCATCATCTAGGTGGCTCCAGAGGTGATCCTAAATGAATGAAATGTATATACAAAAACTGAGTATTCCAAACCAATTTTGGAGAGAATAGTAAGAACTATTTGTTTCTCCTCCTTAGATTTATCAACCCCACAAGCCTTGAGTTGCGACAACAAATCCTTATATTTGGTAAAGAAATATTGGATATTGTCGAAGGTTTTTGGATCCAAAGTGAGAAATTCCACCTCAAGCATGTGTCCTCTCATATCGTCCTATTTTTCAAAAATCCCTTCCATGGCGGTCCAAAATTCATTGGGGATTTTACAATAGGATATGTGAAAGATGAGTTCAAGAGAAATGAGATTGCAAATAGTTCCAAATGCTTCATTCATTCGATTTAGATACTTGGATTCTTCTATGGATGATGTGGGTTTAGTATCTGTGTTCATGGTTAACCAATATAATCCTATACCTATAAGATGCATTATCATATTCTCCTTGCATGCAAAGAAATTGTACGGTGTATGAATGAATTGTTTTGGAAATTCCATTTTTCCGTTGTCTTCAATCTTCGGTAGAAGAAAAAATAATCTGGTGTGTCTTTTACCTAGTTGTCTGTCGGATCAAATACCATGTAAATTTCTTGAACCTTCACACAATATATCTATATATAAAATTGCATACACAATTTGCAGAGAAAATATGAGAAAAGAGAAGAAGGAGAGAAACAATGAGAGAATTCTCATTAACCAAATGAATGAATGATAATTTACACATGATATAATTTGTATAACTAAACTAATCCACACCGGGGGAGAATCCAATGTCCTATAGTGGTTTTATAGAGTGATATGGACACACACCAACAATTGTAGTAGTAAATTGTCACCTATTCTAGTCTCTCAGGCAGTTACGAGAGTGAACTGCCACCTAGGTTGAGTTAACAAGTCTCTTAGTCTTCAGCTCATTGACTGAAACATATTGAAGTGAGGAGGAGATCAGGGAATCAAGATTAATGATCTAGTTTGGCGATTAGCCCAAGGAAAATTCAAATTATCTGGTGATGATCCCAATGTTGCATGGTGATAATCCCAATGTACCATCTAGACTCCACTCAACTAATCAAACTGAAGTGTGAACTGAAGAGAATAATCTACTAGAGGAATATTCTATCTAAAATATAGGAGATTGAATAATGACTAATAAACATAGGGAAAACCTTAGGAAAAATAAATCCCATGTGTGTGTGAAGTATCTCCAACAACCATTCCCTAGATAACCCTTTAAGTATCTCAGACATAAGCTAGGGGTGTTCTTGTCTTCCCTTCTTTAATAAAGAACACAATTCCCTACTTTGCAAGGTGCCCCATTTGCTACAATATCAAGGAGAAGTTTGTTTTTGTGGAGATGCACATATTCGAAGTTTGTTTTGTCTCTCAATTGTATTTTGTTTAAGGATTGTTCTATGTACATAAAGAGACTTGGTGGAGAAAATATCCCAAGTCCTTATTTGTCATTGTTTTCAAATGAGGATAATATCATAAAAGGCTTTGATATGGAAATTGCACACATTGAAAGGGGGATCTTGATGTTGATTCACATTGAAAGGGGGCACACTTTAGCATGTTGATTTGGTAGTTGCACACATTGAAAGGGGAAGAAGCTTGCAGTTGTACACCTTGAAAGGGGGAGAAACTTGCAGTTGCAAACATTGAAAGCGAGTAGCTCAACATAAAGGCCATTGCTTTGGAAGTCACCTTTTAGAATGTAGATAAAATGACTTTTGGTTTCCATCGGTGAAAAGGGGGGATTTTGTTGCACATATGTTGTCATTGATGTCAAAGTGGTCATGGAAATGGTCAATTATGACACATCAAGTATGGAACAAAGTATGGTGCAAAAATGAATGAAGTTGTAAAAGGATGAAAATAGAAGTGCACAGAAGGGTCGAAGGATGAAAGGATCATTGGTGCAGAGAAGGGTCAATGGCACATAATAAATCTGCAGTGTGCTTTTAACCATTGCAATGAATGGTGCAATTGAGTGTGTCAAGACAAAACTAGTGCGATGAAATGGATTGCGATGGATTATGTGGAATATTACAAAGAAGAAAATATGTAGGGTTCCTTGATCCAGTACAACTAATGGTGTAGTGGAGTGTGACAGAATGAAGCCTGTGTGACAAGCGAGGGAGTGGAATGAAATGGGATGAATGAAGTGACTAGGTGAGAACACAAGAGGGAAAATGATAGAAGATGAAGACTTGTGAATTGAGCCTTCAGATCCTATTATATCTGTGCAGTAGGTTCTATATAGACCAGAATGTGAGTTTCTACATCATTCATTAGGATATTCTATGATAAACTAAGTTTTGTTTCACTGGAGATGAGTTGGAGCTCATTCGTAGGAAGACTTAGTCCATTTGATTTATTCAAAGAATGTCTAGTTGTAACTAGATGTTGATATGCTCAATATTTTTCCACAACATAACCGTCACAGATACACATAATTCATTTAGATAGTAGTCTAACTAACAAGACTTTGATCTAGTCAAGGTTTGTCCATAATGTAATTGTCATGCATCTACATACTTTATTTAGACAAAATTTTAACTGGCAGGGCTTTGATCTAGTTAAAATATGTCCAGAGTGTAATTGTTATGCATCCACATACATGAAGGGAAACTCAGGAAAAAAACATTATAAATAAAGATGTGCTCTATTCAATTGTTGTGATGATAATGAGAGGGAAAATGATCTTGTAACTACTCAAAATAACTAAATTGGATATTTATCAGTTGTTCTTACATGTAGATAAAAGTATTGGAAAGGTCAAGTTCCATAATATTTTTTTTTTAACAGAATTTCTGGATGGCAGGGTGGTCCTCACTATCTGCGATAGGTTGGTTCCTGAGAGGATTTGTTTCCTCATTATTTGTGGCAGGTTGATGCCTAAGAGTATTGGTGTCCTCATTATCTGTGACAGGTTGGTGCCTAAGAGGATGGGTGTCCTCATTATCTGCAACAAGCAGGTGCCTATCAAGAAGAAAAATAAAAAATTGTAATTTTGTTCTTGTATAAGAACATAAAGAAATATGTTTTGTGGTTTTCTTGTACATTGGGTTTCCACATAAAAATATTGGTGTACTATGTTTTATGTGTTTTTTTTTTATTTTTGCATGTATTGGTAATTAAGTAAGCACTTCTAAATAACTTTAATCATTGAAAGAAAATAAATGAGTAAAAATTGATACAATATTGATTCACCCCCACTCTTAGTATTTCTTTGAGTTTCAACAAACATAACTTACCTCCAGATACCTCTTCTCCCAGTAATTCACTAAGATAATGTGTATCCAATTACTTTTTTTTTTTCTATCTTCAAAATATTCTTCTCCAATTCTTGTTGTTTGCAAATAATTTATGTTCACTTTATGCTTTAAATTTTTCCTACTCATATCCACTCTGATATTCTATACATTTTGATTGATATTCACCAACTTCCTTCTATAATTACAAATCTACATAATTTCCTTTTCAAATTTCAGAGCATAGATACTCTCTAATACCACTTGATGGTGACCTCTATTTCAAAAACCCATAGATGCAGAGCTTCAAATTCGCTTATAGCATCTCTATAACTTTAGTTTCTCTCTAACTCTTGATACGATAAAAAAATTCTCTATCTATATTATATACAAGTGCTTAACTTAATCCCTCCTCGGATCAGTCCAAGGTCCTTTCTTCTATGCAATTGAGTACCATAACCTTCTACTAAAAATATCCCATTCTTCAACATCATCATCATTGATGCACACTATTTTGACCATGTGACCAAAATCAATAACGAAGTGTTGAAAACCAAGTGCTAAAATTAAGGATCTTAACTTCCATAGGACCTCGAGATATGACCAAGAGCTGGTGCATCGGACACCCACTAGTCATAGTGTTAATGCACCTAGATCAAAGTACTCTGAATTTTCTAGGTCCGATCGAGTTGCAACACTTCGACGGGTTTAAGCTCCAAGGAACCTAGAACCCACTCTAAGATATTCATAGTCTGAATAGTTATACCCACTCCAAATTTCACTTCATCCCACTCTGATGGGTCAGCTCCGAAAAGATAGATCCCTCCCCCCAAATGGTTGGGAATTTCTATGGTCGGAGTGTTTTGAAATAGATTGATTACGATGGATTTGTATTTGACAAGATCACTTTGATAGTTTAGATTCAATCAAACACCTCCACATTTTTTCTTCTATATCCATCGATTTAGATAGACTTTTCCTAGGTCTATCAGACTATCCTTTCCTCAGGATATCATCTAGCATCTGTTGGATTGACCTCCACCGTTGATCTCTCATGATCAATGATAATGATTCACTAGGATTCATTCCATTTTGAACTTGGTATTGAAGATTCAACTGCTATGTGTCCCTTCTAGAGTCGTTTATCTAACTCACCTCGAGTTGATATTCACCGTCAATTAGAGTCTCTCTTCAAATGTGTTCACCAAATGTTTACAATTTAGATAGACATCGGACTATCTGCCTCCACTGTTGATCTTTTCCTCCCATAAATATTCATCGTTGATTGTACTACCGCTCATTAGAGTATTCCTCCAACTATGTCCTCCAACAATATATACTTTGATAGACTAAGAATATTTATCGTCAATCTAGGAAAATCAAAGGTTATGATTTCTTCTGGGTTTCAATCCTTGCAACCTTGGAAACCCTAATTTTTCCTTTTTCCATGATTTCAAGTAGACATGGATCACCTCATTTGAATTCCAATCTGATGGAGGTCTAATGATGGAACTTTGCAACCACCAACCAATCCTTCTCCAATTCTACAACCTTCATTAATTAATTTTTCGATCCAAAATATTACTTCATGAACTATAATATGGTCGAGTGGTTATGAAAAACCTTTCCAAGATCATATCCTTCGCACTTGATTTGTTCCTCTTCATTCACTAAACCTTGAAATTCTCCTTTGACAAACATTACAGGTCATATACGTGTGCATCGATACTTACAAGGAAACATTACACACAAATCCATTGAAATACGCAAATAAACATAACACTCGGGTTTCTATTTACTTAATTAATGTACATGGTTCTCTACAGAACCCATGTCCTCTTGGCCTTATTTACATTTTATTTCTAGCCTCTAGACACACTTACCCTCTTAAACACACAAACCTCTCACCCTCACTCAACCTAACTCTCTATGTCCCTCTATTTCTCATAGGCTTACAATTTAAACATGGAAGGTCAGCTTCTATTTCATCAAACAAACTCTTAAAAACTGTACAACTAATTACAACAATAAAAATTCAGATCTTGGTAATCGATGAGGATCAATAAATGAAATCCTCCACACTTAGGAAAGTTCACCTAACTCAACAATTTGCTCAATTAATCCACTTACATGATAAATGGGAAAGAAAACCTATCCTTCTAGAATACAATTACAAACTTAAGAAAAATATAATCAAATCCATTAAGGGAACCTAGCCCCTTTAGTAAATTTCAATACCCCTCAATCCTTCTCAAAAATGTTGATTTAGGAGGAAAAATCATCCTACATCAAATTCCTAGGGTAAAACGTTTTCATGATCTCCTTATCATGAGTCTTCAATTTATTTTGTATTATTTAACCCCAATTGTTGATGTTTTCCATATGCTTTGTTCCATGACTTTCCCACCATCTTCCAAGATCCCAAACCTTTTGTTGTTTCTCACTTATCTTATTGTCCTATTGATGCATTATTGTTTATTGCAAGCTTCTAGGATCCCACAACTTACTTTGTTGTTGTGCAACACCCTTTCATCCTTCAATAATTTGTACTTCCATGGTTCACTTCTTCTTCTTCCTATGGTATTTCCACTTCTAAATATTCATCAATTGATTCCATAACTTATCCAATTTGATCTCCAGTATTGTCTTTGTTGGTACACATTATTGTTGCAACTTGTCTATTGTAAATGTTCACAAACATTTTGTATGGCCACTTCCATGTCTTTGTATGTATACTTCTATCTATCATCAACTTTTGGAGAACAATTGTCACTGAATAAAAGGCTATGCACCTTGTAATGCATATCTTTAAGATGACTGCTTAGTCTATATGATTTCTCAAATAAACTCTGTGCTTGGATTTTATTAAAATGATAGATTTGCAGTAAATATTTTATACCTTTTTGTAAGTATTTATCCATGATCATGCATCAATGATCACTTGCTTCAGTGCTATCAACATTCTTCATTCTCAAATCTTTTTTGTAAATTTATAAACTTGCATCACTAGAGTCTTGTATAGCCCATTTCAATATTCCATGTACTTCGTTATCAATTGAAGTATCTCCAAGAAAACTAATTGTTCTCTTCACAACTTCATCCTCATTTTTATCTTCAACACCTGCACTCTTTGAACATGCATAATATCCATTTTTACTACTTTTAAGAGATAATGTTGTCTCTTCCTTTGATATGACATATTTCTATATATGCCTCTCCTCTACGCCCTTATGAGGAAATTCTTAATCTCCTTCATCCTTTATGACACCTTCTGGTAGCTTCTTATATTCATAACCTATAATCACTTACAACTCATTATTTTTATGAACATGAGACTTTTGAGTCTTGTTATGTTAAACCCTAATTCGAGGCACATTACTCCTTTATTTGGGCATATTAAATTAGTATTGTTATTTTATTTATGCTGGCTTGGGTCCATTAGTTGTAATTGTACCTCCTAGTCTCCTATATATACCAGGAAGACATTTTCATTTGGAATCATCTTGTAATTGTGAATTTGTATGATGTATAAGGAGGTTTCCCCCTTGAAGAGTCTTATTATATGAATTTCTCTCTTTTTCAAGGCATTGAGTACTTATTCTGAGGTTTTTATGATATTATGATATTTTTTTTAACACTTTAGATGCTTCTAGCATCCTTTCCTTATGATGGAATGAAATTTCCAAGATCTCCATGAGGTCTGCACTCTAAACCTCATCTTCCTCTCCAAGAATTATTCTCTTCTATGGTTCAAAAAATTAAATTGTTGGTCCTACTTCCAAGGACTCTCTATACTCAGTTTCTCTAAGTTCTTGCTCTCCGATCCAAACATCCAATTTGTGCTTCAAGCTCTGTCTCATCTTCCTTACATATATTTTTTCAATAATCCCCTTAACCTTCCTCCTCAATTTCCAAACATATCTCAATTTTTCTAATTGTAACAACTTCATCACTACTATGAGTCTTTCCTTAAACTCAACAATTTGTTTTTCAATTTCTTATTGACTCATTTGTTTTTTTCCAATTTATCTAGCATTATCTTTCCCTTTTCTATGGATTCTCTCTGAACCCTTGACATGACTATAAATAGTCATCTCCATATCCCCCCTTGTGAAATTATCCTTGTCCACTATGAGATGGATCAAGCCTTTCCTCTATAGCAAGTCTCTACACCTTGCCACTCAATGCCTCATCAAGATTTCTCCTGAGCTTCACCTCTTGGTATCCTTTTGGTTCTATCTCTTAGAACATTCTAAGCTCATCTTCTCCGAAACTTCAAAAGTTTTAGGCTTTTTCACTCCACTCACTTCCTCTTAAGAATTGTGTTGTTCCTCTTCTCTCCAATAATTATCATAGCTTCTACCTGTTGTGAGGGTCCTTCTACCAAAATATTCTCCCCTCTAAGGATTATTCTACCTTCCTCTTTCTATCACAACTTACTAGTTGTAAGGGTTGTTACAGATTTCTTTTATTCTCTTGTTGCTACCTAGAATAACAATTACTTCTTAATTGTGTTTATCCAAAATCATGAAATTCTCTATCTGCAAGATCTTTTCTAAGATCTTGTTTTCCAAACTTTTATATCCACTCTACTCCTTGGTTGTAATGGCCTCAAATATCCAACTTCAAAGTTCCTTTGTTGAAATTTGTTCATTTAATCTAACACACATAAGTATTTCTTTCAAGAAACACACAAATCTTCAGAATATAAAGGCAAACACATAACTTACCTCCATATTTCTCTTATCCCAGTAATTCACTAAGACAATTATCGAATTCATTTTTATGTCCATCTGCAAATTATGCTTCTCCAAATTTTGTTGTTTGCAATTAATTCTTGGTCACATTTTGTTCTCAATTGTTCCTTCTTAGATCCACTATAATCTTTTGTAAATTTTTATTGATATTCATCGACTTTCTTCTACAATTACAAAATTGCAGAATTTCCTTTTCCAATTTTAGAGCATAGTTGTACTCTGATAACACTTGATGGCGACCTCCGAGTCAAAAACTCACAGATGAAATTTTGTGAATTCTTTGCTAGTAGCTCTATTTCTTAAGCTTCTCTTGAAATCTTGATTAAATAGAGGTTATTAACCTAATCCCTCCTCGGATTGACGCTAATATCCTTTATTCCATGTGACTGAGTTCCATAAAGTTGTGTTAAAAAATCCCATTCATGGTCTTTTTCATCAATGGTGCCCATTGCTTTGACTATGTGACCTTGGGATATGACCAAGTGTTAGTGCATCAAACTCCCTTGGTTGGAATTTCAATGCACCTAAATTAAAATACTTTGAATTTTCTAGCTACAATTGAGTTGCAACACTTTGACAGGTTTAGGATCTAATGAACCTGGACCCAAATACGAATGATTTGGACTCTAACAATATATAACTATTCTAAATTTATCTCCATACCACTCCGATAGGTTCTATTTGATAGGAAAGATCCCCCCCATCGATGGTTCATAATTTATCTTTTCGAAGTATTTTGAAATAGCTTCACTCTGATGGATCTGAGTCTAACCAACTCACTCTGATAGTTTGAGTCCAATCAAACACCACCACATGTCTTCTTCTAGATCTATCGATATGGATATATGTTTCCTAGCTCCATTGGGCCATGATTTCCTCAGGGTCTCATCTTTGATCCGATGGATTAACCTCCATCATTGATCTCTCATGATAAATGATCATGGTTCACTCGAATCCATTCCAATATAAAATTGGTATAAATGAGTTAGTTTCTACGTGTCCATTCTAGAACCATTGATCTAACTCACCCTGAGTAGATATTCATCGTCGATCATAGTCTCTCTTCATATGTGTTTTCCTATTGTTTATATCTCCGATAGTCATCAGGCTATCTACCTCCACCGTTGATCTCCTCCTCCGATCAATATTCACCATTGATCAGACTACCACTTTTAGAGTTTTCCTCTAGGTATTCCCTCTGATATTCTATACTCCGATAGACTAATAATATCCGTCGTCGATTTAGGACAATCATGGGTCCTGATTTCTTCTAGGTTTTAATCTTGCTGCGACCCTGAAAACCCCAATTTCTCCTTTTTCCATGATTTCAATTCGAATTGGATCACCTCATTTGAGTCCCGATCTGATTAATTTCTACTACTAAAACTTTGAAACCACCAGCCAATCGTTCTCCAAATTTTCAACCTTTGTTAGTTAACTGGGCGATCCAATATATTACTTTGGGAACTATGCTATGGTCGAGTGGTTATAAAAAAACTTTCCAATCATCTCCTTCTCACTTGATGCATTCCTCTACACTCACTAAACCCTGTAATTTTCCTTTGATAAACATTACAGGTCATATATCTATGCATCAATACTTACAAGGAAACATTACACACAAATCCATTCAAATACACAAAGAAACATAACAACCTGGTTTCTATTTAGTTAATTTCTCTACATAGTTCTCTACATAACCCATTTCCTCTTGGCATGATTTACATTTTATTTGTCCATTGGTTGGTCTTTGGTAACACTCGGCCTCTTCAACACACAAACCTTTCACCCTCACTCAACCTAAATATCTATATCCCTCTATCGCATATAGGATTACAATATAAACATGGAAGGTCAACTTCTATCTCATAAAACAAACTCTTAACAACTCTGTTACTAATTACCACAATATAAATTCAAATCTCAGTAATCAATGAGAATCAATAAATTGAATCCTCCACACTTAGGAAAATTCACCTAACTCAAAAATTTTCGCAATTAATCCACTTACATGATAAATGGGAAAGGAACCCTATCCTTATAGAATACAATTAAAAACTTAGGAAAAATATAATCAAATCCATTAATGGAACCCACTCCCTTTAGTGAATTTTAAGACCTCCTTAGGCCTTCTCAACAAGGTTGATTTAGGACGAAAAATGATCCTACATCAAATAACCTTTGAACCGTCCTTTCATTTTCCTCTCAAGTAAAGCTATATGGAATTGTAGTTAACCTTGAGAAATCAAAAGGAAAAAAATGATTTCAGTGTTTGTTTTATGTTATTGAACTTCTCCATTAGTTATGATATCATTGGGATATCCTTGTAGGATTCAAAGTCTGTATGCAAATGATTGAATTCCTAGAAAATAAAGTTAAGTTGTAGATTAGTAATCATAGTAATTCTCCATCTTTCAAATAAATCATTATGATCATAAGAATATTTTCAAACAAACCTCACAACGAGATATGAAAACCAAATCATAAGTATTTTTCTCCTTGTGGCCTAGATAATAACTACCCAAATCCTTCATATGGTATCATGAATCCATGATCAAGGTTCCAGTAGTGGTAGGTCTCTCAATATTTTGTCTAGTTAAGTATTGTTGAGAAATCATCCAATAATATATGAGGAAGATAAAATCAGAAAATGTCATGTGGGATGTCCACTTATGTTTTACTCAAACATCTTAAAAACAACATGAGAATGGTGGTGCATATGTGTATATTTGAAATTCAAGTAACTTTTAAATAATCTCAGAATTTGTTATGGAAAACAATGTCTTATGGCTATGGGTCAGGGCCACAACAAAGTGATACCCTAAAAGACCACTCTCATACTCAAATCAAGCAGCCAATTGAAAATAACTACTTTTCAATATTTATCTTTTGATGCAAAGAGAAGAGAAGAAACCTGGATTTAGATGTTTGATGTCGATCCTAGGATAAGGCTTTCCCTCCAGCACTCTTCTACGATGATCCTTCGAAATATCCTACAAACAAAGAGACAAGCAACTTCAAAGATGTAGTTATCTAATAACTAACTAAGACATGATCATTACAAATTTCATAATG
Organism: Picea mariana; assembly: GCA_032191745.1. NCBI lineage: Eukaryota > Viridiplantae > Streptophyta > Pinopsida > Pinales > Pinaceae > Picea > Picea mariana. Next base: position 14,310 of record JASDQU010688123.1, read on the forward strand.
GATTCAAATTACAATATGTAACATACATTAGAAACATGAGTCAACGCATGGAATTGGATAAGAACGAGAGATATTTTATTATGAACATCATAAAAAGTTGGTTACAACCTGTAACCACTACAACATGATCCCGAAACTAGGTTCCAAGTTCCTCGACCCAATGCCAGAGATGATACACGATACCTCCAATAATTTTTTCTCACACATGTCCAAGGATGGAAATCTCCAGCAACCACAGAAAGAATAAAATCAATTATTCGAGGAAAACGATAGTTGCTAGTATGTCATAAATATTAAGTTCTTTTCCACTACCTTCAACAAAATTATGAATAAGTGTTGGTGTTTTTTGTAGAATGAATAAAAATGAATAGTTTTCTCAAAGATAATCACCCATGATCTCATATTTTCATAAACAACCTGTTATTTTAAGTAAATGTAGAAAAAGCTACATGTATCTAATCTTAAGCTCATAGAAATAATTAATTATCTTGTGATTCTAGTTATGAGTTTAAACTAGAGAGTATAATTATCAGATGAGAGATTGAGCATAAATATGGAGAAATTAGGAACAATGTGCAAGTAAGAGGATGAAGAATGCATATATTTTATTCATTTAAGTCATCTATTGAGGAATTCCTCAAAAGGAAAATCATTCAAGGCTTAAAATAGAACATCAAACTCTGCAGTCATATAGGATCATCAAATACATCGAAATTTGCAAAAGGTCCCTAAGGTAACTTGTCCATTTCATCATACAAATATCAACAAATCATCATAAGTAAAAAACATTATGAAGAACATTTGAAAGTATAAGATCAAAAGGATTAATAAACCTCCATAAAAAACAATCATTAATAAATATAGAAACACTGAACTCTCTCAAGGTAGGTGAAGAATAATCATTAGGCTCATAGTAATAGAGGATTAGGCATTAGACTTCAAATTTTATTAGGGGCCCCCTTTCATTTCTCTTATAAAATAAAAAGTAAATGGGGGTTGTTGCGGCTACAATAGAATCTTAGTCCAATTATTTATGAGACTAAAGAAAAACAAAAAGAGGAAATTACTCATGATAATAAGACGCTTTGAATTTAGCCAATGGTTATGTGAGGTTCTAATTGTCTTATTTTATCTTTTCCAACAAAGGAAATGGAGGAGGAAACCATAGAGAAATATGAATAAAGATGTCATGTCCCTAAAATTTTGACAACTACCTTAGGAATGGAGTAGATTGACTCTAACGATTTTGATCATGATTGTGTTTTGGAACACTTTTCCCTTCGTTCGACTAAGGAAATTCATGAAGAAATTCTTGGGGTCACCATCATAGATCATTCTACTGATTATCTCCCCAATAAAATTATTGAACCCATCTACTTTGAAAATCCTTGTTATTTTCTCTCATATTTATCGATTGAAAATGAACATCAAATTTTTTTGGATAATTTTTTATGTTCATACTTCCCAATAGAGAGAAATAAGAATGATTGTCAGTCAACTAATAAGGGGAAATATGGACAAAAAAGACATGTAAGTTCAACACTCTACTTCGTGCTCGGAACAAGAGAATAGTGGTAAGGAAGAATGCTTTGATTGTGAAATAATTTCTAGTGTGGATTCTATTGTTTCAAAATTAAATCCAATCATGAATGTTCTTAAGGAGGAATACCTACCATTCAAAGAAGATCCTTTTGAAAATTATTCATTTTCATGAGATGCATTTCATTCCCTTACCTCTAATACTTTCAACTCTATGTATCCAAATCTTTTTGTTGGTTTGATCTTGCAGAAAGTCAGACCTAATCTCATTCAAATAAATTCTACAAGTCCAAACCCTTATGTAGTACTTTATGGTGGTAATCTCCATGTAGAATATAGAGAGGATCAAACCTCTTCCCATTAACTTTCTAGTTTACTTACTTATCAACCTATTACATTGGATTAAGGAATTGATGTAGCAAATATATATCATACAATGTCCTCTTTTGATTCAACTTCACCTTAGATTAATATAGATTATTTTTGTACAAGTAGCCAATTAGTTGAAATTGATGATATTAGTGAATGCCACCATATTATTAGTGATCTCCCCTATACAGTGGTGGAATATAGTGACAAGTATATTAATTGATTCAAATAATTCATCTCAATTGGTTGGTTATGTTAATTGTGAGCCCAAGGAGGCTCTCCAAGGCAATGAGTCACTTTGGTATAAACCAATAGTTATGTTAGTCCATCATTAGTTTTCCTTGTCTTCCAGAATAAATGATAACATCAGCATTAAGACTCTCCCACAACACACATTTCATTCAAATTTCATACATGATTCTCTTAAGGTTAACTACTCTCCTGTGAAATTCCTCCATCAATTATATGATAATCATTGCATAGTTTATGATATAATTGAGGCATGGTTAGATGTATATCACTTACCTATGTCTCCCATGAATAATAATGTTGAAATCTTTAGTACAATTGTCTTCCAGAATAAACGATAACATCAACATTAAGACTCTCCCACAACACACATTTCATTCAAATTTCATACATGATTCTCTTAAGGTTAACTACTCTCTTGTAAAATCCCTCCATAAATTATATGATAATCATTGCATATTTTATGATATAATTGAGGCATGGTTAGATGAATATCACTTACCTATGTCTCCCATGAATCATAATGGTGACATCTTTAGTACAATGGATAGAGTTGTTAATTATTTAATTCTTCCTATTTTTAGTCTCTTACTACTCCAATTTATGTTGCAAAGATTTGATGAACATGTGATTGCAAGTTAGGAGTTACATGGATGGATACATTGGAATTATGATTTCATGTAGTTCATTTGTAGCCAATGTAGTATAGGATAGAAGTAGAATAGAATAATTTAGTTTCTTTTCTTTGCATAGTTGTTTACTATAGTTTTGATTTTTTGTTTTCAATAAATTTAGCTATAAATAATTATTTATTCTTATGTCTATATATCACACTTTTCATAGATATACCCAATGTTTAAAGCTTCCATTACTTATTTTCATTGTAATAAATTACTATTGTATTTTATTTTCTTTTAAACTTGTTCATATAGTGTAATATTTACTTTTAGTTTCTAGTTAGTTTTATTTTAGCCTTTCATTATTTAAATAAAAGAGACTTACATTGGATGAACAATAAATGAATTTCATGAACAAGTTGGGAAATTGGCATGTTGATGTTTTCCCTTGGATGAGAGTTTTGTGCAATTTTTTTTTTTACAAAAGAAAAACATTTGTTTGTTGTACTCTCAAAGCTTCTGAGTTGTGTTGTTGGATTAATTTTATGGTCACTTTCCATACCATGATATTCATAAATCCCATATAGTGATACTATAATGGATAGATTGTCATTCAAAGTAATGAAAATGAATTTTTAAAAGTGAAGAAAACTTTGCAATCCCTTTTTGTTATGAAAATGAACACTTAAGGATTTCTAATTTGATATCTATGCATTAATTGAATTCTGATTGAAAACATATTTCTTATTTGGATTTCCTTTGAGTTTTGATTTTGTTGTCTTGTACACAAGTAACGAATGTTTTAGAATCAAAATTATTTCCATGTTAGATTAAGGCCACTCTAATCACTATTAATTCCCTTAAATGATCATTTGATTACAAGTTTGCAGTTTTTTTTATGGCTATATTTCCTTTTGGTTTGTTTAATTGCCTTCATCCAATATGTTTTCGTATAGACTTAGTGTAATGTACCCAACCACCTACAGGCAAGACATACTACCTCAAAAATACACTTCTTTAAATGATCTCAAATTCTGGTAATAATTAATTCGAAATCAAGCATGAAAGAATGCAATAACCACACATGAAATAGTCAAGATTCATTCTACAACATAAAATATAGGAACAATGTGACATGCACAACAATAACCAACAATCTTGCACACGAAATTACATCTCATAGATGAATATACAAAAAAAAATATACATTATACATAAAACACATAGAGAACTTATCTTTTCAAGTAAACATTCACCAACTAGCTGCAAACCAAGGACGTTCCTCCCAACCAGAGACATTTTTGTTCCAATTCTCAACAACTGGTCACCCCTGAGCCAAGTCTATGAATCCACAAGGACAGGTCCTAGGCCAAATCTGAAACACATAGCAGTTGGATAATGAGCTCTCAGTTTTTCCCAACCACACAAAAATCTTAATTTCCAACTCTCTTTCCCCTTCAACATGCACAACCCAAAGAAATGAACCCCTTTCTCTTCCATGCAGTCCCTCAGGTTGTTCCATTTGTCTCTAGGGATTCAATGCTACTGTTCAGGAAATATCCATCCTCGAAACTTCAAGGATTCTCATCTACGAACAATTCATTCAGAACTACCATGAATCTCATGCTCATAGGAATCCACTCCCACCTGGAATGATAAATAATTTATTACAACCATATAGTAATGGCTCTCCTCTTGTAGCCATTTCTTTGCATTCTCAGAACAAGAGAACATGAATTACAAAGAATGTGGAACCGATAATCAAAGAGTGAGAAGAGTGTAATAATGAGTAGAGGAGAGAAAGTGAACCCCCAAAATGAAAGAGTGAAAGGAATATGAACCACCAAAAAACCCAAAAAGTGGTTTATATAATTACATGAAATCAAGAACCCCATGAGATCCCCAAGAAGCTCATTTAACCACTTTTCTCCATAAAATAAATTATGGGTAAATAAAATATAATAAAAGACTTATCCCCTTAATCCCCCTCTCTCGTGGAATCATAACCCCCTATATTTTTTTTCTTTGTCTGTCTTGCAGGAAATGATGTATTTTATTAATATATATAGATGTATTACATTTATACAAACTTTGGCCCCTTTACAACTTTATCGTCTCACCAACCTAAGTCATATTTACATAATACATTTTAGTTCATAGGGATAGAAAAATGGTGTGTTACATCCCCCTCCTTTTAATTTGGCATTGTCCTTAGTGCACAACACCATACTAATGTTCTTACAATTCTAGGAACTTTGGCCTTTACTCTGTAGAGGAATCCTAGCCAAACCTTATATACATAGGAACTCCATCCTAGGGAGAAGCATGCATACATAGGAAATCCGACCTAAAAAATGAAAAAATATTTTACAATTTACATTTTTGGCAACAATTCCAACCAACAAGCTCTCATTCACCATCATCCCTACACAACCCCCAAAAATGAACCCATTTATCTGCCATGTAGTGTAGGGATGATTTTAAGGACGGAAATTTATTTTAAAATGTAGAAACCTTGGTGAATATTACTAATCCTTCATATGTCAAATATAAATGTTTGGCGATATTTTTTTTAAAATATTCAAATTTATAGGTATTTTATATAGTTTTTATAAACTTTTGGCAATTTTTAAGGTAAAATAATTTTATCCTATAGAATTTGGGTGAATTGTTTTTAAAATAGCGAATCTGTTTTTTGGAAAAGCCATAGAAAATTAATCCATGAGAAAAATTTATCCCCTAAAATCATCCCCATTGTAGTCCCTTAGGTTGTTCCATTTCTCTCCAGGGCTCTAGTGCACTTAGTGAGGAATTTTTTAGAGTTGCGGCTCCAAGAACTCCAGCTGCAACAAGTCCACTAGACTTTCGTCATTTAATGCCTTCATCATTGAGTTAGATTTCCTTCCAGTTATATTTTTCCCAAGCTTCCATATTCCATAGCCAACATCTCATCTGTATTATACACATACAGTCATCATGAGATATCATTAGAACAATTTTCATTCATAAATGTCAAATCTGTTTTATACAGGAAAACAAAATTCTGCAAGCATGAGCTTCCTGCTCATAATTCGTTTGGCTCTTGTTGTAGCAGGCATCAATATTTATTATGGATAAAAATAGTACCATACCCAAAGACCATTATTCCTTTAATTTCCATAACCTTCATTCAACCAAACCAATCGTTAGCATATCATAACAATTTGTAACTATTAGTTTCTGAAATCTATTTTATACAGGAAAATAAAATTTCCAGGTACGAATTTTCTGCTCATAATGTTTGTCTCTACAACTGTAGATATCAGTCTTCCATATGGATTACATTCCTGACATATACAATACCATCCTACATGCAATTTCCTCAATTTAAGCTTAGCTAAACAAACTGTCAGTATCTCATGTACAATATATATATATATATATATATATATATATATATATATATATATATATATATATTCATGGAAACAATTAAAAACAAATCACAAAGTGATATCACAATTGTTTAAAACTACAATTCAATCACTTCCATCCATTCTTGACATCAAATGGAATTTAACTATGGAACGTAATGAAACTAGTAATCTCTACACACATATTATGAGACAATATTTTCTTTCTTCTATCCGTCAATATTCTTATCACTTTGTTCCCTGGACAAATATTTTCCATAATTTATCATTATGTAACTACTTTAACCTGCAACGTTTCTTGTTGCAATATCTAATAGTTCCAGAAGTGTTCTAAACTTCACGAGTTATAAATACTCACATCATTTCAATTATTATCATAATCATTTCTATGTTATATAATATATACATCCATTCACCAAAATGCATTCAATAATTCATGTAATACCACTTGTAACATTTTCAACAGTTCCTAAAAGCAATCTCAGAATTGTAACAAATGACAATTCAATCACCTTCAACTAGTATTTATATTAAATATATTGCATCTATCCATCATTATGTATTTTTAACACCAAATGATTTTCATAATGAAACAAATAATTACCAATAAAATAAAAATCAATATGTCAATACCCATGGCCACATATACACATTGAATCCCCTGCAATGACTACATAATACCACATAACTATGTCATGCATTCCACCACAGTGAGCTAGAAGGTCTAGCCAATGCCTCAACACATCATCCACACACTTCCTATTGATTTCATGACTATTTGGATACCTTCCTTTTCAATCCAAACAAAACAAAAAGAATATAATTTTTAAGTTCTCTTCAGTTTCGGCAAAGAGGCTACAGTCGAAGCATCATATATATAGTAAATACCATTCAACAATCACATAGCGCTATATCCCTTCCATATCCAACCATATCATGGCATCACACATGGGTAGATATATGGTTATTTATTGCTATAACAGGAGGGTATCTCTTGACTTGACCTGTTCATGATCTCATAACCAATCATAACACCATGTGCAACTGATAATTTATCTAAATACATTCTAGCTTCAACAAGATTTACATACTCTAGTCCTTTCTCCATTATACATCAATTTAAATATTGAAAACTTAATTGAGGGAATTCTTACCTCAATTCATTTCAACATTAGCGAAATCAAATGCATACTTGCATGGTTGTTACCCACCTACTTGATGCTACTTGATCCACTGGTATTTGTAGAATCTTAGAGGATTCCTACTCCATCCTTTTGATCACCATTACTACGACCCTCATAGGTATTCACATATATGAAATTCATAAGAAGTAGCAGAAACATCCACATCTTTAACCATTCTGTATAATTTTTCCTTAGTACATAATCCATCATTAGTCATACTCAATTTCCATATCATCATGATTGCTTGCAAGTGATCCGGGTATGGTACATTGTGATTTCATTCAGATTATGGGTTATATATAATGATGTTGAGGTGTTATGGCTTAATGATTTTATTGATGTATATATATTGACAAATGCTTTTGACGAGTCGTCCTGAGTGTGCATGACACATGACATGTTAATGGTGTTGATGACATCGATGGATTCCCTTGGATACCAAATTGAGTTAGGGAGTGGACTGTATCTATTGAGTATTTCATTTCATGCACATATGTTGTATGATTGATTATAGTATGATGTATGTATACATAATTATTGACAATATTTTTGTCAGTGGATGTTGGCTTGATGATGCTTTCTAATCAAACTCACATAAGGAATAGAGGGGCCATACACAAAAAACAGACATTTGAGGGAGAGGTGTGAAAACATCTCTGTCACATCCTACTAGAACTCCCACCATGGTTTGAACTGTAGGTTAAGGATTACCTAGTTCAAAAGTTCCACGATGCCGTGAGGGAAGACTGAGGCAATCAGTCACGAAGATTTCTAAGGAGCACACAATAAGGCAGATTCCTTATTCCTTTGAAGCCCTTAGTCTCTCACAAGTTCGATTGAGTGGATTGTTGACTCCAAGGTCAGATAACTTCCAAAAAACATCTAAGGCGTTGGCACCCTTGAAGCATGGAGGTGCGTCTTGAAGCACACATCGCATAGTTAAAATTAAGTAAATAAATCTATATGGCTTAGAAAACATTGAAATATTAGACCTTCTTGGATTAAATAATTAGTTAAATGATAGATTATTGGGTGAAAATCCTAGCAAGAGTCTAAGCCTAAATCTAATATTTAGCCTAAGTCTAAGTTTAATTTGGGAACTAATTAAAATATTATATTTAGGATAAATCTAATTCTAGGAAAAGTGGGGAAAATATAAAGATTGAATAAAACACACATGTGTGCATGAATTTCATAAAAAATAAAATGAATAGAAATAAATAATAACTTGAGAGGTTGGTTGTACATAGAAAAAAATCTAGAGTCAAACTACACTAGTCTAACTAGAAGAAGACTTCTAATTAAAATCTAACTAAGATCTATTTAGGGGACACTCCTTAAATGAAAATATGGGGAATAGAGGGACACCTAAGAGTGTACATAGGAACACATTGAGGATTGTGAGGGATTTTGACATTTTAAATAAAATAAAAATGGTAATTATTGGTGTAACTTGGTGATATTTTGACAAGTCTGTGAGTGAGTAATAAAAATTTAAATTAACTAAAAAGTTAAATATCTATGCATGAGGACATGTGTCAATGAAGAAAAATATAAAAAAACAAATTTTGGAGAAGGAAAAAGGATCTGATTTTCTGGGCATTTTTATGCTTCCAAGTGTTTATTGGATTGTGTTTTACTTGTGAGAGTTGGGATACCAAGCTTGTAAAAAGAGTGGAAGCTCTTCCTTGCGAGGGAAAGTCTTGGAGCTATTATTGTTGGTTTCTTGTGTGTGTCCCCTTTGTGGCTTGAGGGGATAAGGGGGGAAAATAGTACCCCTAACATTGGCTAGGAGGTACCAATGAACTCTCTGTGATTAACAAGCAAAGGAAAGGAAGAAGAACAAGACTTTGAAGGCATCTTCATTAAGCAACAATTCATTGGTTCTTGTATTTTTATATTATCAATTTTATTCCTAGGATTAGTGTAGTTTTATGCTATACTGGTAAGGCCACTCTAGAAACATTGGAAATCTTGGAATCCAATTGTTATGATTGTTGTCAATGAATATTACTTCAGAGCTATATTTTTAAAATTTCAATTTCTTCCAATCAGAAATAATTACATTGTTTTTTATTTTAAATTTACAATGTAATGTCAGATGTTTTTTGCTCTCTATTTTGGGATGGCTTGATCCTCATTGTGGAATTGGAATTCATATTGAGTATGGTCTATGTTCAAAATTTATACCTTATCCATGTTTGAAGTTGAATGGCAGAGTCTTTAGTTGAGATTATTTAGAAATTTACAAATGCATTGTTTGTTGATAAACTAGGGTGTTAGTTCCAAAATTTTATTATGAGTATCTGTTCAATTTCTTTTAAATCCAAATAAATCCATCTGATGGGATCTCAGTCAAAATTCATTCTAGGTCCGAAACTGTGTCATTTTCCTATTGAATATTTTTTCAATTCAATTTCATTGTAGTATGATCTATGTTGAATTTCTTCAAATCCGATTCTATATCATGTTTTTCCTCTATTGAATTTGTTGATATATCTAAAGTAGGTAGTATGAATTTATGTGATTTTTATAGATAAATCCAAATCCTCGGGGATCGAGGGAAATCTATTAAAGTCTCTAAAATTTGAATTTTAGTATGTAGTGTGTTAGCCCTCTATCCTTGAAAAATTTATACATGTTACCATGGGATGGAACCTAGGGTTAACCAATTTAGGCACTACTTGTAGCTCTGAAACTTCGGTGCTCTGGAGGTTTTAGGTTCAACCCTACTTTCCACCTGAAGTGATTACTGGCCGAATTCGATCGAAAAATGAAGTTGAATGGTATTTGTAGGTTAACCCTAATATTTTACTTACCTTCGTCAATGATTATAGAATTAATTGAAGGACTAGGGGAGATTCTCCTCACGCGAGAATCTACGGTGGATAACCACTCCAGAACTCCAAGCTTCAGGGATTTTCTCCTCTTTCATAACCTTAGACTATTTCTCCCAGATTGATAAACCTATGAAGGGCTCATAGATATGACGACCTACAATCCTCTTTAAATCAACGGTTGTCATCCACTTCAGAGTTCAGAACTCTGGGAGTTTCTCACATTTTTGTCACAATGAATTTGTTTTTTTGAAGTAACGAATTCTGATTAACTCAAGGATTAACGATTCCCACACCTTACTCAGAACTATGGCTAGAATAAGCTATGGTCTTTGAAATTTATTTAATCTGCAACTCACGTTACCTCCGAACTAGCGAAGGTCAAACCCACAGATCTAATAGTCCATGATTAACTATCAACAACAGTAAGGATTAATTATGGTTGCAGAAGTTCGAGACTTTTCTCACCAAAACAAATCTCACCCATCACCTCCTAAATGGTTGAATTTGGAATACTCAAAATCTACAGACATGTGTACCCAACGTTGACGGTAAGGATTTACTTTGGACTTCATAACTCTAGCAGTTCCTTAACCTTTAACTTCTTGACTCTATTTCTTTCATAGTATCGAATTAACGAACCTTCGAGGAATGAAGGCTCATCGATATAAGGATCAGTAATCCATTGCGATATCTACAACTGTCCTTAACTATGGACTTTTGAGCTTCATGGTTTTTCATCTCTTAGACCGTTAGGACTCAAACTTACCAAATCATCGAACTCTTATGGATCCAATGACTAGCATTCACCCACTGATTTATGATGTATATTTACTCTACAACTTCAGGCTTTGGGGTTCCTTACCTACAAACTGCCCATATCTACTGAAGTGACAAATCAGGAAGGTGTCAGGGTTTTAACGAGTGCTCTACTCATGTCTAATCGAACGGTTGAAGGGATTTCAATTACTTGTGATAAGATCCTGTATGCTATTTTCTTCAAAAATAATTTCACACTCTTGTTTTTCATCTTGAATCCTGCACACACTCTCTTCCTCCTGAGCTCTAGATTTTGTTTTTTGTGTGCGCACTTTGAATCTCCCCTTTGTAATTTCGCATTGTCTCTCTAGAGCTTAGTTCATATGAATATTTAAGCCTCCACCCATAATGAGTGGTGTCTATGCATCGAGTATTGTTTCTTCTGAACTTGGGCCTTCAAGGGGTCCATCTACGCACTTTTGGAGTTGGATCTGGAAGTGTTTGCACTATGTCACTCAGAAGAGAAATTTCATATTTCTTACCAAAATTATTAACTCATTCTCAGAATAGAACTTCTCTCATTGCACAATTAATTGATCACTTGAGATATTTTCTCTCCTCTTCATTTCCTCTTTTAAATTGTTAGGTGGATCATATATCCATCTACTTGGTTGTACCCTGTAGGGATGTCACAATTTTTCCAGGTAAACATTAGTAAGGTTAAAAAGTGTCATAAATGATAGATTGATTATTGAATGGTCTCTGGTTTTTATTGTAAGTTTCTGTTGAGATGTTAATGGAATTTATTCTTGTCCTTTAAATGAATAAGATGATGAATTATTGTAATAGTACGTATTTGGTGTTATGAAGTGGTGATCATGTGACTCGATTTTCTATGTTTGAAGAAATGTAGTTAAGAATGATGGAATTTATATTGAATTTTGGAATGAATTTAAATATGGGAATTAGATACTTCCTTGTTCCTCAGAATAGTCACCAGTTTTGATACCTTAAGTGGTGAAAATCAATCGGATGAATCCTAGACTTGAGCGTTGATTATGTGTGTTGGAGGTCCTAACCTTGTAGGATAGGTTGGATGGGTAGTTTTGTATGTTGTATTATGTGAGGTGGAAGATCCTTCATGAATTTAAGTTGTATCTGGATCTAGTTGTGCAATGAAATGAAAGAAATAGAATGTGTTTTACTGATGTATGTTATTATCATGAATTAGGCTGTGTATGACTGAAGTATGTTAATATCATGTTTCACTTATACTAATGATGTATTTTCAATGTTATATATATATATATATATATATATATATATATATATATATCTTACTATTTCTCAATTATTTATTATGCAACAGAGGGGATGTTACATATGGTATCAGAGCAGGTTCAACCTTGCGACATTGGACCATTACACCTTCCATTGTGTCAAACTAAATGATTGATTTAGATCACTAATAAAAATATGAAATTTTTCTTGTAGGTAATCAAGGTTAGAGGATGTAGGGTAAGTAGATGATGTGGTTCTAGAGGAAGCATTGTGATACCTCTGATAGTACCCACGCTAGAAGGGTATAACCCATAGAGAGATCAAAAGAATATTGAGATAGAACAAGTTGTTGTGTGAGATGTGGTAGGTTTGATGATATCCTTCCAAAGGATGTCCTAGGCATTGATTAACCTCCTGGATTGATATGCGGGCAGATCATCTGTACCCAATGAGGTCTTACAACACACTTTATCTGGTAGTGGTAGTATGCACAAAGAACTCGATAAGGTGAAGTTGTTCGAGTTCATGGGTGTCGCGAACGACTTAGCCACTAAGGCATGGTTGGCGAATATGGTGATGTGTTTTTCACTTCATTATTACACATCCTACATGAAATTCCCCATGGGGGTATTTGATATGAAGGGGAGTGATCTTCTATGGTGGAAGTCACTCCTATCTCAACTAAACATGGTTGTCGAAGATGTGTTGTGGGAGTTGTTCGAGGAATGATTCCGGGAGAGGTACTTGTCCAAGAAATTCATTGAGCATCAGGTTAATGAGTTCAATGCCTTATGATAGGGTAGTCATATGGTGCTAGAGTACGAGGCCAGATTCATGGAGCTACTTAGGTATGCTCCACATATGAACAGGGAGAAGTTAAAGGTCAACAAGTTTGTGTTTTTCCTTAACTTCAACATTTGTGCAAAGGTATGGATATTAATGCCTCAGTATTTACATGATGCAGTTCATAAGGCCCTCATATCTGAGGAAGAGTTGAACAATAGGGGTCAAGGCAGGAATCCTTCTAGACAGGTTGTACAAGCAAAATCGAGAGCACAGTAGCAAAAAACACCAGTTAGACATGATTCAAGGTATCGAGATATGCCTAGAGGACCTATGTTCACAGAATCATAACGATAGAGTCCTCAATATAGGACTCCTTACATGGGACCATAGAAGTAGTAGCAATGTAGTTTGCAACAACAACAATTCAGGATTGTTCAGCAAAACCGACTAGGATCAAAGGCTATTAGACAAACAACTTCTACTTCAAGGACTAGGAACACTAGACCAATGACTGGATGTTGGACACGTGGTGAGCCACATTACCAACAAGACTGTTCGATTGAGAAGGCTAGAGCATCCAAATCATCTAGACCCACTACCATTAGAGATTTGCGCAAGGCCCATAGGATACATGCAGTGGTGAACAATCGCTAGGCTAAGAACCATTCTACTGTTCTAGATATGTTAGGTACAATCGCAGACCAAAATTACAGTATATTTATAGATCTTGGTGCTACATAGATATTTATCTCTAGTGCAACGTTGAAGAGAATTAAGGTAAAGGAAACCAAGAAAGATGAGTTTAGGTACTTATAAATGGCATCGAGTGCCAAATAGAGGGTTGGAGGAAAGGTTACAAACTGTAGCGTTAAATTGGGAGACTTTCTAATGAAGTTGTATATTTATGAAATAGTTATTTGGATGGATTGGTTGAAATCACATGATGCGATACTTAACTCTAAGAAAAAACGATTAAGTTTGACGGAAGATTTGGGGAAAGGTAGAGTGATTGTATTAAGAAACCAATGAGTGCCCTTGAGGTTTATTTCTTCCCTATAATTACAAAAGAGTATGCGCAAGGAATGCAAGTTATATGAAATATTACACTGAATGAAAATAGTGAGGGTGAAGGACTAGAAAACCTTCTTGTGGTACAAGATTTTGCAGAAATATTTCTAGAAGAGTTACCAGGTTTACCGCTTGAAAGAGATTTGGAGTTTACAATCAACTTGAAACCTGGAATTAAACCGATAGTGAGAACTCCTTACTAGATGCAAACTCCTGAATTGTAGGAGTTGAAAATGCAATTGAAGGAGTTGTTGGATTTGGGACTGATATGTCTGAGTGTATCACTGTGGGGTGCACCAGTGATCTTTGCTAGAAAGAAGGATGCATCATGGAGGATTTGCATCGGCTATTGTCAATTGAACAAATCTACGATCAAGAACCAATATCCATTGCCAAGGATTGATGATTTATTTGATCAAATGAAAGGAGCAACAATGTTTTTGAAGATTGAATTGATATCAAGATATCATCAGTTATGAATTAAAGAGGAAGATATCCCTAAAACAAATTTTAAGAGGAGATTTGGACACTATGAGTTTACAGTTTTACTGTTCGAGTTGACGAACGCCCGAGAGTATTCATGAGTTTGATGAATGGGGTATTTCGTGAATACTTGGACAAGTTTGTGAAAGTTTTTATTTATGACATATAGATTTATTCTCGGATGAAGGAACAACATGATGAACACTTGGTATTGGTCTTGTAGTCCCTAAGAGAAAACAAATTGTAGAGGAAGCTATCAAAATGCTCTTTTTACCAATCAAAGATTCATTATTTGGGACATATTATATCTGGTAAAGGTATTTCTGTGAATCCATAAAAAATAGAGGCTATTATGGAATGGACGACACTGAAAAACATATAAGAAGTATGTAGTTTTATGGGTCTAGCAGGATATTACTGACAATTTTTAGAAGTCTTTTCGAAGTTAGAAAATCTGATCACTGAATTTCATAAGAAGAACAAGAAGTTTGTATGGACTGAGAAATGCGGGAAAGCATTTCAAAAGCTTAAGGATTTGTTGACGATAATGTCGATACTAAAATTCCTCGACATGGACAAGAAATTATTGGTATGCACAGATGCATCCAAGGAGGGTTTAGGTGGACTTTTGATGCAAGACAATCAAGTGATTGCTTACATTTCAAGGAAATTGAGAAAGCGTGAAGAGAACTATGCAACGCATGACTTGGAATTATTGGCAGTTTTATATGCCTTTACAGTTTGGAGACACTATCTAATTGGAATAAAATTTGAATTAAAGACAGATCACTATGGATTGAAACATATTTGTACACAAAGTGACCTGGACATGCAACAAAGGAATTGGTCAGAATTACTTAATGAATACGACTTTGAAATTACTTATATTAAAGGAATTGTGATTTGAGTGGCAGATGCGTTGAGTCGAAGAACACACATATTTTCAGTATTACCTCTTAAGAAGAATCTTCTAGAAAATATTTTAACCTCACAAAACGATGATAACTAGTATAAATAAGTTAAGAATAATATTGAACAAGATACCATGATAGTACCGACATATGAATGTTATTCACTAGACAACAATGGATTATTAAGATTTAACAGAATAATTTACGTGCCTCCTAATGACAAGATAATAATTTGATCTTGAGTGAAGCGCATTGAGCAGTATACATGGTTAATCCATGAGTCACAAAGATGAAGGAATACCTTAAGCCTTTATTCATCTGGAAGGGATTGAAAGTAGACATAGTCAGTTACACAACGATATATCTAGAATGTCAGCAAGTGAAGGATGAACATAGACATATAGCACGATTGTTACAGCCACATGTTATTCCAGAATCAAAATGGGAGGTCATTTTTTTGGACTTTATTATTGTATTTCCACTGATAGTAAGCAGGCACGATATGATTTTTGTGGTAGTTGACACTCTGATAAAGAGTGCACACTTTATTCCAGTGCGTACGACATATCAAGCACCAGAAATAGCTATAGTATTTGTTAGCGCGATTGTGATATTACATGGGATGCCAAGAGGAATCATATTCAATCGGGGATCAGTGTTTACAGGACGATTTTGGACCAGTTTCCAAGAGGCTTTGGGAGCACAACTAAACTTTAGCATAGCTTATAACCCAAGGATAAATGGGAAAATAGAAAGAAAAAACCATATTTTGGAGAATATGTTACGTACGTATGTAACGGACCGACAAAAATGTTGGGAATAATTCTTTCCACTAGTAGAGTTTGCATACAATAAAAACTATCAAAGTATGATTAACATGGAACCATTTAAATTTCTTTATGGGAGACCATGTAGGATGTTGTTGAGTTGGGATTGACTCGAGGAAAATGTTCTGGTAGGACCAAAAGTGATTCAAGAAATGGAAGAACAGATGAAATCGATAATAAATAGGATTAAAGAAGCGCAGGATCGACATAATATTTATGTTGATATGCATCATGTTGACCATAGTTATGAAATTGGAGACAAAATCTTCTTACGGGTAAAACCGCACGAGAGTTCAATGAAGTTCAGAAAGGGTGCTAAACTCTCTCCTAGATTTGTGGGACCATTCGAAGTACTGGAAAAGAAAGGACTCATGGATTATTCACCAGCGTTGACTGATTCTTTGAGTCATATGAATGATGTATTTCATGTATCTATTTTGAGACATTATATTAGTCACCCTTCACATGTTATTGACATGAGTTCGTTGTAGGTGTTAGATGAGGGTGCTCTCATGGAAGAGCCAATCCACATTTTGTACCATCTCATTCGACAACTAAGGCATTGAAAAATTGATCAGTTCAAGGTCCATTGGGACAATTATACTTCACACTCGTCTACCTAGGAGGACACATATGAGATGCGTCAATTGTTGGATTACTGAGAGGGGGGTGAATCAGTAATAGCGTAATTATAATCCTTTTTCTCCAAATAATCCAAGTGCTATATCAATGTAGAATTATTATCCAATAATGAGCAATAATAAATGAACAATCACACACATACACAGTACACCAGTGTTTTATGTGGAAAACCAAATCAGGAGAAAAACAAAAAATGCTTTATCTTATATGTCTTGAAGAATTACATTCATTGGAAGCAAAAACTTCCTTTGTTTTCCAGCTAGAACTAGAAGGAGGATCCAACTCCCTAGTTTCTCAGGCTACAACCTAAGGGAATCTCCAAATACCTAATTCTCTAGCTACAACTAGATGGAGGCTACAACCCCTTATGTTCTCCAGCTACAACCGAAAGGTGGCTACAACCACCTTTGCTTGCCCCGTCCAACCGCCCTAAAGTAGAATTAGAATGATGGAACCACTGTCACATGATCACTGTGAGATATAACATTGTAAACATGTACCAATAAACTTGAACCATGCATCAACCTGTACCTCAACGTGTAATCAACCTATACCATAAACAAGTGCATCAACCATGCACCAACCTATACCAAACAATCTATAATCAACTTGTACCATAAACAAGTGAAACCAACCATGTACCAAGTATGTACCAATCATGTGCCATGTACTCATCAACTATGGCTCATCAATATGTACCAACATCATCAACTATACACCTCATGTATGTGCCAACTCATCAACTAATTGTCTGAACCATGTACCCAACTTGTACCTCAACCAAAATCCCTCATCAATTTCATCATCCAAATATGATTTGTAACTTTGTAATAGACCTGGTGTATATGATCACATACCTAAAAACCTTTCTTAACTTTAACAACAAGAAACTATCATTTTCATCAAACATTTCTTTAGTCTCATGGGACTAGTTTTGGATTAGTCAACAACCCTAACTTGAAATAATCATAACTTTGTACCTGTAATGAATAAATATATGAAACTGATAAACATTTTTTTTCACTATTTTTTATTCAATTCCTCTAGGTTTCACTACTTGGAACATCTCAGAAAAGGAGTTATGGCAAAAATGGCACACCTTGCTGAATTATGGCTTATTCTAGAGAGCGATCTTGTAGAGCGTTACCCGCATGGAAAATTTGTTCAATTGATATGAAAATGTTACACAACATACAAAATATTGTACTCTAACCGACACATTTTATCTTATTGAATTTGGATATATTATGAATAAGTTATGACATTTTTACTCAAAACACCCGTTTTTGACTAGTTTAAGGACTACCCACAAACCCTATTTTCCACGGAATGTAAATCCAAAAATCCAATGACCCACAAGATTAATTTTTATCCATAGATACTTGGATATGTTTCCTCAATGGAATATCAATTTTATGGTCTGAATCATTCTATAAAAAAATTTATTGCAAAAATGGTGAGATCACCTGAGAAAACATACCTTAGAAAGCATCATCAAAAGAATTCATCCTTCCTTGAATTTCAGCCTTATTTTCTTCACTTTCCTCAGAAATTTGGCTTAGATATCCTTTGGTTACCTCAAACACCTATAGGTATTCAATATTATCAAGTTTTTCTTAAATGAGAGAGACTTTCCTCTTATTTATACTCTCCAAGTAGCTTCCTTAAAGACATCTTCTAGGTCACTTTGCCCACTTTCCTTATTTTAGGGTTAACCCACTTCTAATTTCTCCATTAAATTTATTATTGAATTAATTTATTTTGTATTCAATTTGAATTATAGTACACTCATTACTTCACTTTATTATTTACCTTTTAAAATCTCTTAAACCACTTTGACTACTTTGACTTTTTGGGGCTTCTAGATGACATATGAGGGTCCTCGTCCTCCAACTTCGTAAGGCCATAACTCTCAAACTGTGAGGAGTTATGTGACATTCCACATACCACCCGAAATGGAATGACATGTACTATCCATACAGAATAGTATTACCTGAAAATATATCAAAACTCATACTATTATCCATCAAACAAACTTTGGTCCATTACCCAAACCTAGGTTCTCCAACTTCTCATGGGCATAACTCTCTAACCGTGAGAAGTTATGTGACGTTCAACATACCAATAGAAATGAAATGAAAAGCACTATAAATATAGGATAGTTTCACTAAAAAATTCATTGGCATTCATCTCATTATTCCACAAATAAGAATGGTTTCTCTAACCATACTTCTAGGATAACTCAATACGCAAAGCGTCTTCCCGTGAGGACTTTCACCATAAGGGGACCACTTTGGAGTTCATCCATTTCTACTTATTATCAACCATGACAAGAAAATAATGATTCATCTTTACATCAAACAATATTGGCTCCATTACCCAACCTTTGTGCTACAGGGCTTTCTTCAAGGGTTGACATCAATGACAACCAACCTTAATCAACAATATCCCCCTTTGGCATTGATGGCAACACTCTAATGCAATACTGAAATCATATCACTCATGCACCCCCTGGAACCTTGCCTCTATCCTCTTCATTTGATAAATCTCTCCCCCTTTGTCATTAATGGCAAAGGTATCTTTCCATATGGGGTTTCTTCCCCTGACTGAACTGTCCTCTTATAGTGCTTCCTCATGTAAATCTAAGACATATAAGATAAGCATTCAAGAAACATTCAATTTGGAGTAGAAATAACTCCAAGTATCTAGCGAATATATTCAAAGGATTCCCATGGAAGTGGTTTGATGAAGGTGTCTTCCACTTGTTCTTTTGTACCCACATACTCAACTCTGATGTTCTTTTCTGCAACCTGCTCCCATAGAAAGTGATACTTTATTGGAATGTGTTTCTTCTTGGAGTGCATCAATGGATTCTTTGAGATACTGATGGCGCTTGTATTATCACAATAGATTGGAATGGGCTCATCATACTCAAACTGTATATCTGTCAGAGTTTGTTTCATCCAAAGAAATTGTGTACAACATGATCTTGTTGCAATATACTCTTCCTCGACTGTAGATAAAGATACTAATGATTGTTTCTTTCTTATCCATGATACTAAACACTCACCCAAGTAGAACGTTGCTCCACTGGTGCTTCGTCGGTCATTAATATAACTTGCCCAATATACATCTGTGTAGGCGATAAGTGATAGATCCTTTCTTTTTGGATACCATAATCCAAACTCTTCNTGTATTGCCTCTGATCTGTAGACTTCGAATCATCATCTTTGCTCAACTTGCAATTGGTTTGCATGGGAGTGATAATTGGTTTGCAATCTTCCATTCCAAACCTATTTAGCATTTCTCTGATATACTTGGTTTGAGAAATAAAAATTCCTTGGTTGCTTTGACATATATGAAGTCCCAAAAATAAGGATAATTCTCCAAGTAACGACATTTCAAATTCATTCTTCATATCATTTGCAAATTTCTAGCTTAATCTGTCATCATCACTACCAATTAATAAAATATTAGTGTCACTCACCTTGATGTAGAGGTTTTTGTCTGAACTTCATTTTCTAAACCCTGTCTGCTGCAGATACTTATCCAATCTAGAGTATCATTCTCTAGGAGCTTGTTTTAGACCATACAAGGCCTTCTTTAATTTACACACATAATCTGTGTTCTTTGACAACTGAAATCCCTCTGGTTGTTCAATGTAGACTTTTTCTTCAAGTTCCCCTTTAAGAAAAGATGATTTTACGTCCATTTGATATACTTTAACATTTTTGGAGCATGCATAGGATAAAATCAACCAAATTGTTTCCATTTTGGCAACTGGGGCAAATGTCTCTTCAAAGTTGATTCTTTCAATCTGTGCATATACTTTACATACCAATCTACCTTTGTTCCTTGTAACTTGTCCATCTTCATTTAATTTATTCCTTAAAACCCATTTTGTGTCAATCACATTCTTATTCTTTGGTCTTGGAAACAGTTCCCAAGTGTCATTTTTCTCTATTTGATCCAATTCTTCATTCATGGCCTTATTGCAAAATTCATCTTTGTTGGCTTCTTAAAAACAATTTGGTTCAATTGTAGATAAGAGTGCTATATGTGTTTGTTTTGGTGAACATATTGTTCTTCTAGTGTCAACTTCTACATCTTTGCTTCCAATAATCTGATCTGAAGGATGATTCTTCTGTACTCATTTTCTAGGTGTCTTTGGAGATACTTGATCTAAAAATTAAGAAGACTTGTATTCTTGAAAATATTTGCAAGTAAAATTTATTTGTTAAAATGCAAATTGATCAAATTTGCAAACACAACTTGATTAGAATTTACTCATTCAAGATGCATATAGACAGTAGCAATAACAGTGAATGAAAAACACATAACACAACAAATGATAAAGGAGTTCACCCCTCTCTTGGGCTACATCTCCTGGTCCAGCTTCCAATGGATCTTTTGTATTATTTTCTCAAAGTGCTAAAAAATGTGCTTTACAATGCTCAAAATGCCAAATAGGCTGCTCCAATGGCTTCATAACGTCCAAAAACCCCTAGCTGGGCTTTTTCAGCACCTCGTTTGGCCAAAAATTGAAGAAGATAGGCTTCCTAGATGTCCCCCTTCAAACTTGTTGTCTCTGCATCTACAAATCACACCCTTGTTGGCTCAACCTAGCCCACACGCATATTTAAGCGTAAAAAATTAGCACCAGATGCAACCCCGTGAACCGTGCAAACTATAGGATGGTTACGGGTGCACCTAGCCCCTAACCGCCAGGGCTATGGTCATATGACCCATATGACCGCGCGCAAGTGCAAACATAGGCCCCTGTTTCCACAAACCAATGGTTTAACAACAAGTGGTGGGTCGTTTGTATAACTGTTGAACCAAATTCAAACCAAATCGTACGCGCCCATATATGACATAACATGTGGTCATATTACAACAATGTATGCATCTAGGGGTTGGGGCTAAGCCCCAGCCCGAACCCCCGCGCCGATACATAAAAAATTCAAACTTAAATTTATTTAAAACCATACATATATCAAGGCATATGGTGTGGCACATTGGCAATGAAAAATTTTCAAAGGTTGTGCTCGTGGGTGGAGTTCACAGGTTCGAACCCGGTGGACTCCAATAAAGTTTTATACAAGCAACAAATAACATGGTGCCACGTGGCATCCCATGAATGGGCCACGTGGCACTGTACAACCAACCAAATACTTCCATGTGTCGCACTGTCATTCATCCATGTCTTCCAACTGTCTGCCACTCAGCCCTACCATGTGTCATACAAACTGCCACGTCAGCAGCCGTACTGAATGTACGGACTGTACAGTCAGCATCCCTTTTTTTGCCTGTTTGTCATTTTGAACAAAACGTGATATCTCTCGCTCTCGACATCCGTTTGAACCCAAACAAGTTGTGTTGGGTTCGTAACAATGAGGCCTATGCTCTTGTTTGATTTGAACTGATTCCGAGCACTTTGAATTTTTGAGCAAAATTTGATCCCCTGGATCACACCTCCCCATTGGAAAGCTTTTGGACCTCCAAAAGACTATTTTTAGTTTGTTTGAAGATGAGGGTATAGTTCCCTCACCTTTCCAACCTCAATCCACTTGGATTTTCTTGGATTTGTACCTTTAATACCAACTCGAAGATACTCCACATTTCCTCATTTTGAAGTTCACATTCTCCTGTCAAGGATGGTGTCTTCATGCAGTTCTGTAAGATATTCTGGGGAAAAATCATCTATAGAAGGAATCTGAACATGCTCTCCTTGATCATCAATCAAAGGAGGCTCATACAATTTCAAATTCTCAACATTAACAACTACATACGTTTGCATATAAGGAGGCAAATCTAAACGAAAGACATTGTTACCAATCTTGTCAATAATCTTGAAAGGACCATATCGAATTGGTTTCAATTTTTTACCTTCTCCTTTAAGCCTCTGNTTTCAATTTTTTACCTTCTCCTTTAAGCCTCTCCTTACTGATGTAAAGCCAAACTTCATCTCCAACTTGGAAACTGTGATCAACACGATGCTTTCCATGTCTTGTCTTGTACTTGGCTTGACTCTTTTCCAACTGCTCTCGTACCATTTGATGTATCGACTAAATTTGTTCAATGAACTTTTCTGCCCTATCAATGTCATATTGACCATCAATAGCAATATCCTTCCCAAAGATAAAATCTAAAGGAGATTTGGGCAAATAGCCAAAACATGCTTCAAATGGCGACGTTTGAGTTGAAGAGTGCTTAGCTCAATTGTAAACATGTTGAATGTAGTGTAAATGCTCATCCAAAGTTTAGGATGCTTGCTGCAATAAGCACAAAGAATATGCACCACTGTTCGATTTACTACTTCTGTCTAACCATCTGTTTGTGGATGAAAAATTGTGCTCTTTTTTAGTTTGATGTCCATGAGTGCCCATAAACTCGACCAAAAAATTCCAACAAATCGAGAATCCCGGTCAGAAATAATGGATTTAGGCAATCCAAAATGCACCCAAACATTTTGAAAGAACATTTTTGCCACTTGTTTAGCTGTAACCTGCTTCATACAAGGCATCAAAATACACATTTTGCTAAATCGATCAACCACAACATATAGATAATCATGATTTCATCTAGACATAGGTAGACCTCCTACAAAGTCCATAGAAATACTTTCCCAAGGACGAGAAGGAACCGGAAGTGGAGTATACAAACCCAACTTTTGATTGCTAGGTTTACTTGTGGCACATAAAGAACATCCTCGAACATATCTCGAAACACTTTCATTCATTTTAGGCCAGTAGAAGTATCTTTGCAAATTAGCCACTGTCTTGCCTACACCAAAATGACCAGTAATAAGAGAAGAATGGGCTTCTCTTATGATGTTGATTCTTTCCCCCTGTAGAATACATAGCTTGCCAAGATGATACAAAAGATTATCATGCACATGGTAATCCAATTCCTCAACATGGTTAGAATGACACAAAGTTTCATATACCTCTTTAAAATCAGTATCCAAAGCATATTGCTCAACATAACTTTCATGCATGATAGGACTATGATTAATAATAGCTGAAGCATTAATAATAGGCCTTGAAAGCATATCAGCGACTTTGTTATAAATTCCCTTCTTATCCCTGATAACCAAGTGGAACTGTTGTAGAAAACCCATCCATCTGAAGTGCCTAGCTTGTTGTAACTTTGTTTGTGATTGTAAGTATTGCAGTGGTTGATGATTGGTATGAATAATGGTTTCTTTCCCCAACAAATAATGTTTCCGTTTTATCACACTTTGTACCAATGCATACAACTCCTATCATAAGTAGGATAGTTAATCATGACACCATTAAAAGTTTCAGAATGAAAACAAATGGGATTACCATGTTGTAGAAAAATTGCTCCCATTTCATAATTGCTTGCATCTGTTTTTATTTCAAAAGGTTGTCTTAAATTTGGAAGTGCAAGAACTGGAACTGAATTGGTCTTCTCTTTCAAAGTATCAAAAGCCTTATGTTGCTTGCCTCCCCATTGAAAAACTTGTTTGACACTTGTCACTGCATGTAATGGAGCTACAATGGAAGAAAAGTTAGCAATAAACTTTCTCCAATATTGGGTTGTTGCCAAAAAACTTCTTACCTCTTTCACATTGTTGGGCTTGGGCCATTCCAATATGACTTTGACCTTGGAGGGATCAATTTTTAATTCTCCTCTACCAACAATATGCCCTAAGTAAATAAGTGAAGTCTTTCCAAATTCACATTTGGACATCTTCAAAAACAACTTTTCCTTTCTCAAAACATTCAAAACTTGTTTCACATGTTTAACATGCTCTTCACGAGATTTT
>JASDQU010688124.1:0-10838 GCA_032191745.1 Picea mariana
TTGTTTTTATTTATTTATTTATGAATGTTTATTTTTTCTGCTATGACTGTAGTTGTTGTGATGTCTTCTATATATATATATATATATATATATATATATCGCACTGTTGTAATTCACAATATTTTAAAAAAGAAATTAAATTGTTTGGTGCATGTTTTTGTATGGAAAACCTTGGTGCGTTTTATGTAATAAATGTACCGGTGCTTTGTATATAAAAAGTGCACCAGTTACAACGATTTTTTTTTCGTTGAAAATTATGTGATTTATTTATAAAATATATTTAATAATTTCTGTATTGAATGGTATAGGTTGTATATTGATAAAAATATGAGTGAGAAGAGTTCAAATAAGAAAAGTTCTGGTCAACACAATGATAACACATCCGGAAAAACAAAAAAGACAGGTTCTTTGTAAATTCTATACAAAATTAATATGGTGGAACTATATGTAAGTTTAACTAATATGTATTGGTTACTGTGTGTCATGCAGGGCCACAAAATGAGGAAACTCGATAAGATTATTTCTGATCTAAGTGCAAAAGAGCATAAAATCTTGATGGAAAAATTGCAAAGAGATGAATCGGGTGAATGAAAAAATATTATTCAATATGATTTTTTTTTATGAATTTTCATTAATAATATACTTAGGAATATTAGATGACATGTTTCAAACAATCTATTAATTCACATATGTTTAATGTTCTACATTAACTACCAACGAGGGAACAAAATGTCATCATAACAAAACAAATTAATTAATATAGAAGATGTAAATAATGATGAATTGGTCCTTAGCTCATCTGGAGTGGTGTTGGAGATTAATCAAAGGGGGAAATTTTTTTACAGAACTATGAGGGATATAGTGGAACGAACGTATAGTTGTACTTTCCATTTACAATATAGAAATCAATCCAATGATTCAAAGAACTAGGTTATATTTAAACTACATGAAGCATCTCCAGAGAAATGGTCAATGAGACCTGTCAGACTTGTAATAGCAAAAACATACAACAATAAAAAAGAATCATTCAAAAAATAATATTCCTAAAAACACTTTTTTAGAATATATATATATATTACAAAGTATTCATTTATTAATATATCAATTTTGTGATATTTAGTTTTCATATATCAATATAAAAATACTTTACTGTCATGTTATTTTTTCAGGAAAATTATGAAAATCCCATAGGACCAACGAGCTAATATCTGAAATATGCTAGTAGGAATGTCCAAAAAAGTTTACAAGGAGATGGTCAGAGAATTGGACATAATTTCATCGCAGGAGGAGCTATCTCAACAACAACGTGCTTCAAATGTATGTAATCATTGATTTTTTCTATTATGTACAAATAATTAATTATACATTAAATATTAATTTTCAAATATTCTCTTACAAAAAATAAAAGAAAATGGAACTCATTTTGCACATAAAACTGGACGACGAGGAAGAAATGGGTTGATAGCAAAGTTTGTGAGTAATTGTTATTTCCTTATAACAACTTAATTTTTTTTTGTGTGTATATTTTAAGTTGTTTTACAACAACTATCCTTGAATGTCTTCCAATAGGTGCTAACATACAAAGAAGAGCCATCGAAAAAATTGATTGACATTGGGTTAATTAATGGTTGTGAGCATATGTTGGCATATCAAAAATTAATTGTCGAATTTGTAAGTATAATATATGTTGTTTTACTTCTATCATTTTATAATTAATAAAACAAAAATAATACTTTATATGAAATCTATGATTTATTATGGGGTATAAAACTTGCAGGAAACAAAGTATGGAACTGAGCCAACAAAAGAATTGTTGAAACAAGGCATGAGATTTGATTTTGAACACATGTGTATGATTCATGAGTCACTTCTTACTTTGGATGTACGTCACTTTTCAATTTACATTCATGTATATTATTTATTTCAATTTTCATTATTCTCACCAATGTAGATAGACTCATTACAATTTATTTTTATGTTTGTAGATAGAACTTCAAAAAGAAAAAAAAAAAACAATCGAGACAATCAACCAAACAACATTTCCATGGAAGTAGCTCGAGCACTAAAAACAGTTCCAGTGAAGAATGGTGACCAACATATTTGGATATCAATGCAAGCTGCAATTGTATTTTTTTGAAATAATTGTCTGTGAAAATCAAACATTTTTGTTTAATGTAATGGACATAGTGTCCCAATTGAAAGACAATGGATTACCGATAAGTGCCCCATTTTGTATGACAAAGACCCTCTTATTCATATAATAAAATATGTTTTAATTTATTCTATTGCGGTGTCCAATGTCGCTGTGAAATGTCACATAGTTGTTTAATATATGGACGACTAAATATTATAACGAAGAGATGCACAATCTGATGATATAACTAATTAATTCAAACCAAATTCACTAATCAAAATATAATATATCTGTAATTTTTTTGATAAATAATGGAATTAAAAAATAACAATAATTGCACTATCACAGGTCGATGTTTCTCAGTGTATTTTAATTATTAATCTCATCGACGTGTTTAATATTAAAACTCACCGGTGCATTTCATATGAAATTCACACCAATTCTTTTATGTAATCAATTAGCACTGGTTTCAATATTAATTTAATACCACAAAATTATATTTAAAATTTGACCATCGATGCGTATGTGTTTTTTATATGCACTGACGCTATTGTGTTATTGATAAGCACAGGGGCTTGTTTGTTACTACAAAGCACCAGTGCTTTTGATTTTTAATGCACCGGGGCATTTTTCCCTGTACCGCACCGATGCATATTATTTTATACAGCATCAGTGCCTTCTTATTAATAATGCACCAGTGCGTTCTATGAAAAAAGCCTCGGTGCTTAATTTTTTTAACTCTCCTGGTGCATTTTGATGTTAAATCCCCGGTGCTTATAAGACAAATGCCCCGGTGCTTAAATATTTTACTGCCCCAGTGCTTTCATATTTTACTGCCCTGGTGCTTAAATATTTTATTGCCTAGGTGCTTGACGTTAAGTGTACAACACCGATGTTGTAGGTGTATGTACGCACTGGTGCTTGTGCCTTATACAAACGCACTGATTTGTAAACATCCACTAACACCTCCGGTCGCCCATATTTTTTTAGTTATAATCAACTTCCGTTATAATATCCACAAAAACATCCACTATCAATAATAAATGTTGTAGCAGAGGTTTTTTGACAATTTCTGCCAATTTTGTAACAGTAGAAACCTCCGCTATAATCTCTACTAAAATGTCTTTTTCTTGTAGTGTCTTGATCGTTTTTCAGTGCATGTCCCCGACGGGGTCCAAGTATGACAAGTTGGGTTTTGAGCTTGTCTCTCTTGAGGACAATCACTCTCACACACCCAAGAAACCCTCCATGGCAGAAGAAAAGAAAAACGACGGAGCAGAAGATTCAATCAATTTGTTGCTTGAACAAGCTTTCACGCGACAAAGGGACGAAATGATGGAAAAATTTTCCCACATCCTTCAACGCCCACCGATAACAATAGGTGCATCTTCATCAAGTGACCACTTTGGAGGCACCTCACCTTTCAATGTACAGGTTAAGTTTGATATTCTCGTATTTGAAGGTCAGATAGATGCAGATGCCCTATAAAAATGGTTAAATCTGCTAGAAGGTTATTTCTCTATTCATAATTTTTCCGACAGGGAAAAGATCACCTTTGCACTCCTTAAGGCTCTCCCCCATGTCAAACATTGGTGGGAAACTTACTGGGAGCAAAATTCCACAGAGAATACTAGAATATATGGGGCCGAATCCACTTGGGATTTTTTTGTGGATGCAGTCAAGGAACAATATTACCCTGTTCGTAACTATGACGAATAGTACATGAGATGGACCACATTGCGGCAAGAGAGGGGTCAAGCAATGCCGAAGTTTACTAATACCTTCCATACATTGCACACCAAGCTGGGTATCAAAGATTTCGAACAACATTTGGTTCGGCAATACTGTGGAGCTCTACACAGATACATCCAAACTAAAAAGGATTTTATGGAGATCTCATCACTGGATGTTGCTTATCGATATGCTATCAAAATCGAGAAGAAATTTAGGGACCTGAACAAACGAGAGTTTGGGTCTGCAAATCTGCAACAACTAAAGTATGATAAAGACGACCCTAACAAACAACCTCTTGAAAACCAGTCCAAGCCACGAGAAAATAAGGGTAACAGAAGACGAAGAAGGACAGTAGAAAGTGGTGCAATTTCCACAAAGCCCCTGGCACAACACCGATGAATGTCGCTCCAAAAAATCATTGGTGGCCTAGATCAAAGAAAAAGATCTGAACCCAGATTCATAATTCGATTCATAAAATAATGGGAGAAGACAGATCATCGACCTAGACCCCACTATTACTGTCGCAACCGCAACAATTCAACCAGAAGAACCAACAGATCCTGAAGAAGGGGAGCACCTCTTCCATTCACAGATGTGGGTGAAGGGGACCCCATTGCATTTCATTGTTGATAGTGGAAGCCAGAAGAACCCCTTCTCAGCAAAGGTCGTCAAACAATTGGGATTTTCGACAACACCACACCCACAACCATACAACATCAGGTGGCTTCGCCAGGGACGAGATCTCGGTGTCAGCCAACAATGTCAATTGTCATACGACATCCATGACTTCAAGGATGAGGTATTATGTGATGTTGCCCCATTGGATGTCTATGATGTTCTTTTGGGCCAACCATATATGTGGAAGCACCATGCTATTTATAAGTGTCGACCTTGTAGTGTCATTATTACTATGGGGGGTCATCTGTATAGGATACTAGAGGTAGTTACAACTACTATCCCACCTAAACAGTGCCGCAAGGTAGCATCTAATACTACAAAATTCATCTTCTTCACAATCTGTTCAAAAGGTGAACATAAGGACACTGTAACCACTGCAGCCTCAGTCCAAGCCCTTCTATTTAGCAGAAGCAGGTCGACAAGATTGAAGCAAAGCGCAAAGATTCCTTCTACACACATTTATCTCATGTAGTCAGACTGGTTACAAAGGTCCAACCCTTCCAACATCAAGTTCTCAACAACCTTCCACAAGCCAAGCAATGCAACTTCTCCAACAAGGTAAGCAACTCGCTAAGGTTCAGATTCAACAAACACTTCCCCCTCTCCCGTGGGAACTCAATGCAATGGAAACCACTTCTTCCTAAGGAGGGAGGATTGATCTAGGTGGATATTGGTGGCCACTCACCTATTCCAACTGGCTCAAAACGGTCTTATGGAAATTTACTATTTTTAGCAATTTTTTGGTTCCTAAACTTTCGGGGTCATTTTGAGGGTCTAAATGATTTTTTTTTCGCAATAGTGCACATCAATGATATACAAAGGCTCTCAATGATCCCCCATAATGAATCTCCTTGTCGATATCTTTCCAACGAGCTATCGTGTTCCCCCAACGAAGATCATATGTCAAAGTTACATCCCCGGGAAGATACACCAAACTACCTAAAACGGGGTCCACAACACTATTGGCTCTTCATCTTCTGGGGTTAGGGTTTTGGATTTTCTTTATGTTAAAAAGGCCTTTGGAGCCTCATTGCAATAATCATGTTCTTGTGAATATGAGTATCCGTCACATCTCTTCTCAAAGATAAGCTTCCACCATTCTAACTAGTTTTTTACTCTGTATTTCTACAGTTTTGTACATTTTGCTCATTAATAGAAATTGTGTATTACTGTATCTCTGTGTTTATGGTTATATCCTTGATAAATCTATGTTATATTATTGGATATTTGACATGTCTCTGTACATTTTTTTATTATATCTCCGTTCTCATTTCATGCCAAAAATAATCTGGATCATAAAATTTATTATAAAATTATGTAAATTGATTTTCTTCTACTTTAAGTTATTATTTTATTTTTCAATTTTAATTTTCTTATATATTTATATAACGTTTGTTATTATTTTATTTTTCAATTTTAATTTTCTTGTATATTTATATGATGTTTGTTATTATTTTATTTTTCTTATATATTTATATAATGTTTGTTACTATTTTATTTTTCTTACATATTTATTTAATATTTGTTTTGATCTTTAAAAAAATCAAATTCATTATTTTTTCCAAACTTAACCTCTTTATTTATATGATGTTGTTTTGACATTAACATAGTTTTTTTATTTAAAGGGATGGAAGAGATTTTTATTTATAAAAAAGTTGAGCCGAAGCAAAACGACACAATGTAGAGATACAAAAAGTCGACTTTGTATATAATGAGTTCGGAGCTATGAAATTGTTCTCAACAAAACTAATTTATTCCTCATAGATTCAAACAATACTACTGATGTATATTTTTATAAACTGTCCTAAGATCAAAATACAATGAAAACACATGCTTATTCTGTTGATTCACTATTTGGTGTTTCCTTAATTTCTCTGTGGTTTGGTTCTTGGCCTTCGATCTCCATAGGTGCGATGTCCCTGTCTCCTAGGATTTCAACTTGGCTTTTCGATGGTGAATTTGTTGTCTGCGATGAATTAGATCCCGTGTTTGAATGTTATGGCAAATCATCTTCTCTCAACTAGTGGCATTCGAGTTACAAAGTCTCCACTAGCTGGAGCAATGCCATAATTATTTGTTCTTGGCCATTCACCTTGATATCTACTTGATTTACCTTGTTGTCCATGTGAATGTAACTCAATCTACTTCCCTCTGTCATATCCTCATGCCTTATTAGTATTCTTTTGATGTTAGACCAAGAATGATCCATTGTGATCAAAAGAGATTTTGTTCTTGATTGCTCAGGGGTTTTCCACCAGATGTTGAAAACCCAAGGTTTATCTATGTTTAGTGAGAGCTTTCCACACTTTCTGCTAGCATGACCTTGTTCTAGAATAGCTGCAGTTTTGCAATATGTGCCCACTACCAAATTGATGTCCAATTCACAGATAGAGGAGGGGAATCGTTTGAAGATTTCAGTTGGGAAAGAGAGGCACCATTGAAGGACATAGGGGACAATGTTGCAGTGAAATTGGAAGGGATACTTTAAGGTTATTGTGGTTTTGCTAAGCCAAAGAGTGAATAACCTGAGGAGTTTCAGAAGGTTTCTAGTATGGCATTTCATATTGAGCTTGAAGAGGAGATGATATCGACAAGTAGGGGGGACAATATTGCCATGTCGTCGGTTAAGAGGATAAATTGGTCCTGTGGGGATACTGAGCCAATGTGCGAATAGTTCTAGATTTTTCTTGAGGGTTCCAACACCTTGATTCTAGATGCTAGAGGGAGAATGTGTTCCAAATCTATGTGTATCAGAGTTTCCTTTGTCTAACAAAACATAGAGGCTGCAATATTTAAAATTGATGCCATAAAAGAGGGTGATGTCTACCTATGAAGAGAGTTGGATCGAGAGCTTGCGCGTCGAATGGAGAGTGACACCTTCATCTGATACCCGATTGGGAATGCAGAGCCAAATGAAATAAAACTTGTCCATTACGTTGGTGGGAGAAGAGCCTTGCTTACACACACTGGAATTAATTTTGATGTCGCGTTGTCGTTCTTGGAATTTGACCGAATTTTTAATCCAAGGCCACCTCATGCCAATTTGAATTTCCACCATCATTGAAACATTTAAGGGATGGGACGACGTTTCAGATCCCCATTTACCTTCATTTCCCCTTTCCTTAAGGTTGAACCTTCCTAAGCTAGCTGATTTGCATATGTGTTTAACTCCTGCTTGATATGAAACATAATGTATCTTTCAAATTGAGGAAGAAGTGTCTGGATTCGTGTGAGAACACCCTTGTATATATTGCTCCTTGTTATATTTTGAGTGATAATGGCCCATATTAGGATCATAGAGTCACCGCAGATTATTATTCTTTGAATTCCTTTCAATAGAGCGTGCCTGGGGCCTTCATAGAGTGCATAGGCTTCCACTTCATTGTTGGTCATAGTTGCATGACCCCAAGCATATTTTAGAATGAGATGTCCTTCGACATCACTGATTGTCCCCTATGCCCGCGACCTTTGGGACTAGTAAGAAATTGATTCTTGATTTGAAGATGCTCACTAAGACATGGTAAACATGGTTCTCTTTGAAGCATGTTTGTGCTTTGCAATACTCCTGTAGGTAGAGAACCTTTTGTAGCTTCAACTATGACGAAGAGATCCATATACTCAACATTGCCTCATCAAGACCTAATCTTTATTACTTAACAAGAAGGTCATTGATTAAGAATAATCGCTAAAGAATCATTAAAACGATTTCTTCACATAATGATGGATTATCAATATCTTCGTAAATGTTCCTAAGCATGGGAAACTTTAGCAATGTCACACGTGTTGTATCACTTGAGTTAGAGAGATAATCAAGTCAGTAGTAATTGGTTATAATTATAAAGGTATTACAAGTGGGATTATATGCAGGGCTTAATGAAAGTTATATAAATCTCGATATAAGATTCACTTAACAAGAAAACTAATAAAATTGAGTTAGGGTTTTAACTAGTAGTAACCAATACAACCCGAGATATGCTACTTGGGAGGAAGTAGAGACCTTACGAAGAGATCATCCCTCACTTTTGACCACCTCAAGAATATGTTTCCCGAAGGTTGGGTGTATGTAATGCCACCCTTTTACTTAGACAACTAGAATTACTTAAAGCCTAATCACCTTTATTTTATATTCACTGTGAAACTATTAATGATACACTTGAACTTTTAAGACGTATGAACCTATGTGAATGTCAATTCTATGAATGTTTAACGTTATTTGAATTATGATGGATATTATGCAATCTATTCTAACTTGAAAATTTTGACATTTAAAGTTGTTGGTACATGGATACCAAATTGAGATTATGGTTAAATGCATTTGCATGATGATAATGCATAGATATGTATGAGTTTGTGTTATAGACTAATCTGCAAGTCAATAGGCTATGAAATAGCCAAAAAATAATAATGATAAAAGGTCGATATCGTGAACACTGACTGAGAAACAATATGGTATGAATCTCGTATGTGAAATTATGTTGGTTTGAATGCATTGCTATGATATGTGGACCAGTGCAGTTTTTCTTTTCAGGTTGTGTGATTGCCTAACACTGAATATACGATGACAAAATTCCCAGCAACAAAGTGCCACTTATATTCCATGGTAGGGTGTGGACCCTAGTCCTATTAGGAGGGGTGGAGGCATTTTCCACCATATATCCTCTGAAACATGGAGTCATGGGAGGACGGTGTTAGATCACACTCCCCTAGACGTGTGATGATGATTGACAGTTGCCCGTTGGGGAAACTTGGTCAAGAGAGTGACACTTCCACTTACAGGTTCTATTTGGAGTTAGGTCAATATACTTGGCGCTCCAAGATAGTCCAGTAGAGAAAGGGTAGGGATGGAAGATGGAATTAAGTTAATGAGGAAGGATGAATATAAATAGTTGAGAGTGTATGGGGATTTTGCCTTATAGTGGAATTTATTGTTTTCTCTTTTTGAAAAGAGAATATGTAAATATGTATATTTATAATTTCTTAACTGAACTACAATTATCTAAATGAACGTTGTTGTGCTAAATTATTATGATTGAGGGATTTTGCGAACATTTTAAATAGTTTACTATCTTTTATGAAATGAATGGTCTTGTTGATTGGATTGGACACATACAAAAATTACTATAGGTGTGATAATTATTGTCATTAGTACATGCGCGAGTGTTGTATGTGCTAGCTACACATGCATTTCTTGCACATGTACACTAGTATGTAGAAGTTTTTTTTTTGTTTTTCTTAGTGATAATGTTGTTTATTTGATGTGGATGTATGAACCATGTGTCATTACCCTTGTATTGTAAATTACTCTAACTTCGGGACGAAGTTTCTTGAAGGGTGGGTGTATGTAACAACCCTAATTAACTATGTGATTATCATGAATGATAAATATTACTTTAATTAATTATTAAAATATATTAATGAGCCTTTATTATTTTATTATTAAAAGGTGGGTGAAGTAATTAATGGAGGGATAAGGTTCTTGGGAATTAATGGGGGTATAAGGTGGTTGAGAATTAATGAGGGGGATTTGAGGGAGGAGGATAAGAAAGAAGGGGAGGACTTGGAAGAGGGATATTATTTCTGTTTGGAATTTCTGAATTTCTAAATGGGAGGAGGAGGAAATTGGAGGAATGGTTTTTGGAAAGCTCTCATAGGGCAGTGTTGTTGTTGGAAATTTTGGGCTCAGGGGCCAGGAAACCACAAGGATTCCTGGAGCTAGGGAGTCGGAGAGGTTGTTCCTAGTTGGATGGGAGGTTAATATTCATTCTGGGCAAGAACAGAATCTGGGCAAGAACAAGAATAGGATCAAACATAAAATGGACTAGATAACCAGCATGCGGGTGGAGGTATGTATTATGAGGTTGTTATCATTATTTTATTGTTACTGTTGATATTATTATGCTGTTATCATTATTCTTATGCTATGTTGTTGTTATTATACTATTGTTGTTGTTATCATTATGTTGTTATCATCAATATGTTGTTGTTGTTTATTTCTGGTATAAGAAAATAAATTGAAGAAAACTTTTATTTATTTTGAGTCCTAAAAAAAATAACCAGACTCTACAAAGGTGGTCTTCCATACATCTATCTGTTCTATTGGGACCTGGTGGTAGTCAGACTTTAGATCAATCTTACTGAAGTATTTATCCCCCATGAGTTGATCAAGGAGGTCGTCGATCCGAGGAATAGGGTATCGATTCCTAACTGTGATTTTATTCAGGGCCCGGTAATCAATGCAAAGTCGCCAGGTCCTATATTTCTTCTGTACCAGCATGATTTGGCTCCCAAAAGG
>JASDQU010688125.1:0-18269 GCA_032191745.1 Picea mariana
ACAGAGGTAAGAAGTTTTTTGGGAGCAGCCCAATATTGGAGGAAGTTTATTGCTAACTTTTCTTTCATTGCAGCTCCATTACATGCAGTGACAAGTGTCAAGCAAGTTTTTCAATGGGGAGGCAAGCCACAGAAGGCTTTTGATACTTTGAAAGAAAAGATCAATTCAACACTAGTTCTTGCACTTCCAAATTAAGACAACCTTTTGAAATCCAAACAGATGCAAGTAATTATGCAATGGGAGCAGTTTTGCTTCAGCATGGTAAGCCCATTTGTTTTCATTCTGAAACTTTTAATGGTGTCGTGATTAACTATCCTACTTATGATAAGGAGTTGTATGCATTGGTACAAAGTGTAAAAAAATGGAAACATTATTTGTTGGGGAAAGAAACCATTGTACACACCGATCATCAACCTAGTAAACCTAGTAATCGAAAGTTGGGTTTGTATACTCCACTTCCGGTTCCTTCTTGTCCTTGGGAACATATTTCTATGGACTTTGTAGGAGGTCTACCTATGTCTAGACGAAATCATGATTATCTTTATGTTGTGGTTGTTCAATTTAGAAAAATGTGTATTTTGATGCCTTGTACGAAGCAGGTTACAGTTGAACAAATGAAACAAATGTTCTTTCAAAATGTTTGGGTGCATTTTGGATTGCCTAAATCCATTATTTCTGATCGGGATTCTCGATTTGTTGGAAGCTTTTGGTCGAGTTTATGGGCACTCATGGACACCAAACTGAAAAAGAGCACAGCTTTTCATCCGCAAACAGATGGTCAGACAGAAGTGGTGAATCAAACAGTGGTGCATCTTCTACGTGCTTATTGCAGCAAGCATCCTAAACTTTAGGATGAGCATTTACACTACATTCAGCATGCTTACAATTGAGCTAATCACTGTTCAACTCAAACGTCACCATTTGAAGCATGTTTTGGCTATTTGCCCAAATCTCCTTTAGATTTTATCTTTGGGAAAGATATTTCTATTGATGGTCAATATGACATTGATAGGGCAGAAAAGTTCATTGAACAAATTCAGTCGATACATCAAATGGCGCAAGAGAAGTTGGAAAAGAGTCAAGCCAAGTACAAGACGAGACATGACAAGCATCGTGTTGATCGCAGTTTCCAAGTTGGAGATGAAGTTTGGCTTTACATCAGTAAGGAGAGGCTTAAAGGAGAAGGTAAAAAACTCAAACCAATTCGATAAGGTCCTTTCAAGATTATCGACAAGATTGGTAACAATGCCTTCCGTTTAGATTTGCCTCCTTATATGCAAATGTATGCAGTTGTCAATGTTGATAATTTGAAATTGTATGAGCCTCCTTTGATTGATGATCAAGGAGAGCATGTTCAGATTCCTTCTATAGATGATTTTTCCCCAGAATATCTTACAGAACTGCATGAAGACACCATCCTTGACAAGAGAATGTGAACTTCAAAACGAGGAAATGTGGAGTATCTTCGAGTAGGTTTTAAAGGTACAAATCCAAGCAAATCCAAGTGGATTGAGGTTGGAAGAGTGAGGGAACTATACCCTCATCTTCAGATAGACTGAAAATAGTATTTTGGAGGTCCAAAATCTTTCCAATGGGGAGGTGTGATCCGGGGGATCAAATTTTGCTCAAAAATTCAAAGTGCTCAAAATCACTTCAAATCGAATGAGAGCATAGGCCTCATCGTTATAAACCCAACGCAACTCGTTTGGGCTCAAACGGACGTCGGGGGCAAGAGATATCGTATTTTGTTCAAAATGACAAACAGGTAAAAAAAAGGATGCTGACTGTACAATCCGTATGGCTGCTGACGTGGCAGAGCTGAGTGGCACAGTTGGCAGAGTTGGATGAATGGTATTGTGACATGTGGTAGATTGTGGTTGGTTGTACGATGCCACGTGGCCCAGTCATGGGTTGCCACGTGGCACCATATTATTGGTTGCTTGTTTAAAATTTTATCGGAGTCCACTGGGTTCGACCCCGTGACCTCCACCCACATGTAAAGCCTTTGCATAGTATGCACTGCCAACGCACCCCACTATATTCCTTGTTATATATATGGGTTACAATAAATTTAAATTAAAGTTGTTGTGTGGTCGGCGCGGGGGTCCGGGCTGGGGCTTAGCCCCAGCCCGCAGTCGTATACACCATACCATATGACCCCCATTACACCGGTTGGTGCATGCGCACATTTTGGTTTTTGAATGTGGTTTAAATGGTTTTTAAAACCGATGACCCGCCACTTGTTTCTTTACTATTTTCCTATGGGACGAAGCCCCATTTGAAGTTTGCGCGTGGTCACATGGCCACATGACCTTGGCCTTGGTGGTTAGGGGCTAGGTGCGCTCGTAACTGTCCTACAGTTCGCACCATTTGTGTGGTTGCACCTGGTGCTAATTTTTACGCTTTAAATTGCGTGTGGGCTAGGTTGAGCCAACAAGGGTGCAATTTGTAGATGCAGAGACAACAAGTTTGAAGGGGGACTTCCAGGAAGCCTATCTTCTTCAATTTTTGGCCAAACGAGGTGCCGAAAAATCCTAGATAGGGGTTTTTGGACTTTTTGAAGCCATTGGAGCAGTCTATTTGGCATTTTGAGCATTGTAAAGCACATTTTTTATCACTTTGAGCAAATAATACAAATGATCCATTGGAAGTTGGACCAGGAGATGTAGGCCAAGAGAGGGGTGAACTCCTTTATCATTTGTTGTGTTATGTGTTTTCTGTTCATTGATTATGTTGTTGTTTATATGCATCTTGAATGAGTAAATCCTATTAAAGTTGTGTTGCAAAGTTGATCCATTTGAATTTTAACACATAAATTTTACTTGCAAATATTTTCAAGAATACAAGTCTTCTTCATTTTTAGATCACGCAGACATATAAAAAGATGTAGGTTGGCCTTTTGAATTTTCCATTTGGTACTTAACAATCTCTTTAGTTAGGTTATCTGACAAAATCTTAGCCCAATCGAAGGTGAAACCCTTGGCTACCTCATGCATGATTGATACCCATTCCACCGGGAAATGGGTAGGGATTTTCCTTCCAAATAGTCTACATAACATCATGGCTATATAGACAATATATTCATTTAATGATGCGGTGGCATAAACACCATGAGAATCAGCTTCGAATTTCACTGGAATTCCCCACCATGTTTTAATTATATCTGGATAGGTTTGGTCAAATTCTGCACATTCCTTTCATTGAAAATCTTCTATGAATGTGGCATTATAAATATATTTAGAAATAGGGGATATCTTGTACATTGCTTGAATGTGTTCTGGACTAAAAGAGCCGACGACGGGCTTTTGATGATTTATGATGCTCTTGGTCTGCACATCAGCGTTCTCGAGAGCCCAGCTTATCATGTCATTGTATGGCATGAGTTTCGGTCGAGTAGCTATTTTATGAAGTTCAGCCTATGCTATAACTCTGAGTTTAGTTCCATGCTTATCAGCCTTTTCGTCTCCAAAATCATCTGGGAAATTTATGACTTCACGCTCGAGAATTTCAAAAATCTGCATCCAAGACCTGATTGAATCTACAACATGTGGCGTGGTATCAGACAGAATGTCTGAGTTCAGATTTGAGCCCTCACCAGCCTCATCACTCTTCTTTGACGTTTTCCTGGGTGCCATGATGCATGTGATAAAAGCAAATACCTGTTACAGAGGAGAAGGCGTAAGCTTTTCTTGAGTAAAACTTACTACTTTGCTGAATGTGAGAATGGAATTTGAAATAAAAACTTTTATTCACCCTCAGTCTGCCTTAATTTCAAGCGTGTTTCTATGGATGATGAATTTATTCGTTTTAATGAGGAGAGTACAACTGGAAATACGCGCCTTACGTTATAAAATATCTTCGTTGATCCATAATAAATATTACCAAATTTCGATGATTCGCAACCAGGGATTTTGGATGTAACAAGATTGAAAAATCCTGAAACGCGATTGTGCGAAAAGTTAATTTATATCGTTAATTTTTTGTTAGAGGTTAAATTAAACATGCTTAAGAACTTAATGTTTTCAGTACTTCATTTTTCGAGGTTTTTAAGCTATCACTTTAGGCGGAATTTCCAAAACGCAAAATTACGATAAGTTTTAATTACCGTTAAACATTCTTAATCGTTTTAATTAACTCGATTCAATTTTTAAACTAACTTTCGTGACTTCGCATATCGAGATTTCGGAGTTCATTGTATGTCAAACTGCTTACATCGCGAATCTCCGAAACCCGATACTTTGGAAGTTGTCTTAGTGCTTTGACTATTTAAACAAAGGGCAGCTCCAATATTTTAAAACGTTTTTAGACCATTGGATTAATCAGAAGACTTCATTCGACAGTGATGTATAGTGCGTTCTTGTTCTTGTTTTTATTTAAACAAAAATGAAAATTATTTTAGTCTAAAGTTTATAAAAATATATATGTTTCAACATAGGCTCCATCTAGGGATCTCGTCTCCTTGCGGGACGAGAAGAACATGTAGACTGAGTGCCTTTATTGGGTAAATGGAGTCATTATTGCAGTTCCGTGAAACACATTATGAAAGAAAACACAAAAAAAGACTTAGGGCTTCATCCATATCTCTGAAAACTTTCAAAACTTAATCGTTCATCAATCTTGAATTCAGGCTTTAATTACTTCCATCTCTTAAACTGATTTTAGAATTGCTTGAGATAATCAAAACAACCTTAATCAATCTATCAGACTTTGTTTGATTTTATTTGCATCAAGGCAAAGTGATTTTAATGTTTTAAACAAGGAGTCATGTGTTAGCTTAGAATGTGGATCTAGCCTGAAAAGAAAATAGTTGTCAGAGTACGTTATAATACATGTATAACAGCCTTATAGATATCATAAACATTGCTTCACTGCCAGCGAGCCTATTCAGTACCCCAGTGAAGTTATCTAATTCCCATATTGAATTTACTTTCATCGCTTCAATTAATAACTTTGCATTTAAATGTTGAGATGAGGGAAATCATTTTATGAATTTCCTTTCATCATCTCTGTTTAGACTAGATGGGGGCAATCATTTATGAATTTCCTTTCACCATCTGTCTTATATTTAATCAAACATGAAGTGAGAGAAATCAATTTGTACATAATAAAATATACCATGGATGATATTCATTTATATTTTAGCAATAGAGTTTTGTTAACTCACTTTGATTACTCTGAACTA
Organism: Picea mariana; assembly: GCA_032191745.1. Lineage (NCBI taxonomy): Eukaryota > Viridiplantae > Streptophyta > Pinopsida > Pinales > Pinaceae > Picea > Picea mariana. The sequence continues at coordinate 5,183 of JASDQU010688125.1, forward strand.
ACCCTCTTCTGACTATCAAAACATCTTCGCTTACCAGGAATTTTTCATGGGGAATATTTTTTTTCCACGAACTTTCCTTGAGTGAATTTAATCATTTTAAGTCTGGTAAAAGGATTAAAGAAATTAGGCTTAACTCAAACATACTTTGTATTTCAGTTAAGTCAGGAATATCATTAGATTTCTTTCCTGATCTCAAGTCGAAAACTTGTTCTTAAGCTTTCATAGTCAAAGTGAAGCTCTTTTTCTTCTTCGAAGATAAGACAAAAAAGTCCTTTTTGTAATTAATTTTTATTTTATTTTATATCAGGTGACAATATTAACTCAAATGAAATTTCTGACAATTTCACTAATATATTTTTTTGAAAATTTTGACTTGGGTTAACAAGACGAAAGTTCATACCTCGGAATTTTTCTACATTTTCTGTTAAGAAAATTGTTAGTTTATCACCTCTTTTGAGGGAGATTCAATGCGAGTACTAATTCCTGCTAGAGATTATCAACTTGTATCCTACAATGAGATGGTTCGAAAAAAAAAACTAGGAGTTATTTGTTGATTTGAAAGCTTCATGTTGCATATATATATATATATATATATATATATATATATATATATATATATATATTATTATTTAGTGAAATCAACTAACCTGTTTCTATTTACAATGAAAATAAAAACCTACCAAAAGACGCAAATTATAATAACAAGTGAAAACCAAACCAGTATGTACAATGAGAGTTTGCAACTGTATTACTGCATGAAATGTTTGAGGTAACACCCATTGATAGGGGCGTTAAGGATCATTTCGTCAATATTTTCTAACGAAAATGCATGTTTTCCCTTGGAGGCTGTAATTTTGTACGGTCTGCACCAGATTTGATCAAACTTACCATGTTTTCCAACATTCTCTGTTCTGGCTTCCCATTTTAGAACCAAATCACCAGGGAGGAATTCCCTATCTATAGCTTTTTGGTCAAATAAGGCTTTCATATTATCTTGATATTTCTATATTTTTTCATCTACTTCAGCCCTATTTTGATGAACTTCAATCAATTGATTTATCCTCCTGGTAATGTCATTTGGCTCTTCTTTTAAGTCTTTCTAGAGTTTCATTACTGACAGTGCTAGATTTATGGGTAAAATGACGTCAGTACCATATACCATCTGAAATGGAGACATTCCAATTGATCGTTTTGTGCCTATCATGTTAGCCCATAAAGCATATTTTAAATGTACATGCCATGCTTTCTTATTTTCGGCCAGTACTTTTTAATTATAGTGATCAGGATTTTGTTAGATGACTCAGCTAATCCATTGCCCTATGGATAGTAGGTCATGGAGTGTCCTAGTACAATATTATAATTTTCGCAAAAACTTATCATGGCCATGGATTTGAAGGCCTGAGCATTATCAGTAACTATTTTTCGAGGACAACCAAATCTTGACAGAATATTCTCCTCCAAAAAATTGATCACTACTGGGTTTGTTGCATTTCACATAGGAATAGCTTCCGCCCATTTAGTAAAATAGTATGTAGCAATCAGAATCCATTTATGTTGAGCACTTGAGTGTGGATGGATTTCTCCAATGAAATCAAGACCCCATTACTGAAATGGAGCTTCGGTTTTAACTGGTACTAAAGGTAATGTTGGAATTTTCTGCTTGCCTATAAACAACTAACAAGGATTACAAGTTATGACTTTAGTGTTTACATCAGTGAATAATTTAGGCCAGTAATACCTGGCTCTTAAGATTTTATAATCCGTTTCTCTCCAAGCATGGTGTCCTCCACACACTCCTTCATGGAATTCATTTATAACTTTTTTTGTTTCAGATTCTACTAAACAGCTCAATAAGAAACCCAGGGGATCTTTCCAATATAATTGACCATCTACAATACAATATTTTACAGCGTGTAACTTAAATGTCATAGATTTAGATAGTGTTAGTTCGTTGGGGCACTGAAGAGTCAGTAGATACGAAACAATGTCGTTGTACCAAGCTGAAGAACAGAATTTTTCTAAAATTTCAGTTGCGGGAATAGTAACATCGAGCTCGTCTATCTCTAAAAGTCCTTCATAGTCCTGTAGATGATTTATTCCGAGTGCTTTTATATTTGAGTCAGCCAACAATTTAGCCAAGCCCTGACCTTTAATAAGTTTGGTCGGGTTAACTTCCAGGTCGAATTCCTAAATTTTGGCTAACCATCTGCATCTCCTTCCATCGCTATCAGGTTGAATCAGTATAAATTAACAGAACTGGTGGGTACATAAGCAATAATATTTGAATGTAGTACATAGGTTCTGAAAGATTTGAGGGCTTTCACCATTGTGTAAGCTTGCTTTTCCAATATATCATATTTTAACTCAACATCTCTGTGACTTTTACTAAAGAACGCAAGTGGCTGCTCAAAACCCTCATCGTTCTTCTGTAACAATACGACTGCAATAGTATGCTCGGAAGCAAATGAAAAAATAAAAAATTATTTCAAATAATCAGGACTTGTCAGTACTGGAGCTTCACCTATGACCTTCTTAATACATCCGAATGACGCCTTGGCCTCATTTGTCCACTTCACCTCGATGTCCTTCTTAAGCATATTTGTAATCAATTTTACAATTTCAGCAAAATTCGGAATGAATCTTCTCAAAAAAAATATTTTCCCTAAAAATGACTGAATTTCTTTTCTATTTCTGGGAATATTAATAGTATCTATTGCTTCAATCCTTTTCAAATCAATTTTAATTCCATCCCTAGACACTATATGGCCCAAGAGTTTACCTTCTTGCATTGCAAAATGAGATTTCTTGGGATTCAGAGACAAACCAAATTTACGACATTTTTCGAAAGTTTGTTTGAGGTGTACTAGATGTTCTACATCAGATTTAGAAAAAATAAGTAGATCATCAAGATAAATAACAACAAACTTATCTCTTTCACCTAAAAATGCGATGTCCATAGCTCGTTGGAAAGTTTCTCCTACATTCATTAAACCGAAAGACATTTTATCATACATAAAGGTACCCCAAGGGGTGGTGAACACAATTTTCTCTTTATCATCTTGATGTACTACAATTTGATTGTAGCCCAAAAAGTTGTCAATCATGGACATTCTATTCGCTCCAACTACTTTCTTTAAAACGTGATCCATTTTAGGCAATGGATAATTGTCCTTGAGTGATGATCTATTTAAATTTCTGAAATCTACACAGAGTCTGATTTCACCATTTTTCTTTCTTACCAGAACTAAATTAGCCACCCATTCAGAGTATCTGAGTGGAACAATGATCTTAGCATCCAGAAGTTTCTTTACTTTTTTCTCTATCACAGGCAACAATATAGGGTTAATCTATCTGAGTTTCTGCCTGAATGGTTTGACACCTTGCTTCAGAGGAATTTTGTGTTCCATTATAGTGGTGTCATAAGTTCTTAATTCATCATAGGACCAAGCAAAAACATCTTTACACTGTCTAAGAAGATCAATATACTTACTTTTTATTTCGGGAGGAAGGTACTTAGATAATTTTACCAACCTAGGAACTTCTTTGGTGCCTATATCGCAATCTTCAACTTCTTCTAGCTGAGGCTATAAAGTGGACTTCAAAGGAATGTCGTCGTGATTAAATAACCTCTCTAAGGGGATCAGGCCTTTGGGGATCTGATTATTTTTCAAAACAAGCATACAACGATTATCAATCTTATCTTGAAACTCTTGAAGATCTTCCCCTTCCTGCATGATCCAAGCAGGATCATTCTGTTTTTCTTGGTCGACATGTGTTTCGGAAAAATCATCTACCATTTCTAAAAATTTCCTGATTTGTTCATCATCCTCGAAAACCTGCCAATGTTGAATATTATTCAGTATGGAAGGTCTATGTCTCATCTCTATATGATATTTAAGTTTGAAAACTATTGGAGGCACAAAGGTCGAGGCTACTTTAGCCAATGAATCTACCTGATGATTCTCAGTTCTAGGGATGAAATGAACATTAACCGATGAGAAAAAATTCTCGATTAGATCCCAAGCGCAATTCCTATAAGATCTCAATATTGGGTGCTTAGCCTGCTATTGACGATTAATTTGTTTTATGATCAGTTTAGTGTCACCATAGACTTCTAAGTTCTTAATCTTTAATTTTCTGGCAGCTTCTAATACTAAGACTAGGGCCTCATATTCACATACAATGTTAGTGTAATATATGTCCCATTGTAGTCTGTAAGAAAATGGAATAATTAACTCATCGTCGGGTGCCACAAACATCACTCCAGCTCCTACTCCTTCACAAGATGAAGCACCATCAAAATGCATTTTCCAAACTCCAGAACTATATACATCTTTACTTATCTTTTCTTCTTTTTCTATACAATTTTATTCTATACATACTTATAAATCATCATCAATGGATAAAACACAATTCCCTAAATACTGATCGGAAATATAAACAGGGTAGTTATTTGGGTTCAACGGATCACTTACCGTAAACACCAACCGTGTTTCTCTATACAAGCGTGTGAACTATCCTCCGAAGATTGGGATTGTAGCGTATGCCATGTCAAGTTGGAGGGATCCTCCGAGTTTGGCACCTGAAGACCTAGATAATAACATGCCATACTTTGGAGGTATATCAGTGACAACCACATCCATCAAAACTCTTTTTATAGGAATCTGTGCAAGATTAACGACTGAATCTTTTATCATACCTATACATTTAACTTTTCTCGAATCAAAAGAATAAGATCCCCATACGGTCGAGTAATTTCGAGACCAAGTCTATCCATAATACCTTTGGGCATCACATTGTGGGAAGCTCCAGAATCTAACATGCAATTATGAAGAAGATGATCATGTACAATTAGGGTGATGTAAAAAGGAGCAACAGTATCTCTGGCACCTTCAAAATGTGGACCAAAACTTATATTCGGTTTATCATCTTCTAAATTTATGACATTGGCCTGACTTTCAGTATCAGAAAAAATTATCATTTTAGCAATTTGTTTTCTGTATATGGGATTTTTCGCCAGTTCAACCAGAGGAACATGGATTTTGATTTTATTAATTTCATTTTCTAGATAGAAATTTCCCGTTGTCTTATCAAATTCTCTGGTTTGGATTTATATCTCCTTTTTTTATGCTTTATTAGTTTGTGTTGCTTTCGTCTCTGTCAGCGGAACCTCCACTTTTCTTGTATTAATAACTGGTATTATGTTGGCTTTGTCTTGGTAGACTTTGTATCAGCAGTCTTGGTTTTAACAGTCTGTTTTGTAGCAACCTTTGAAGTTGCCTCATCTATTTCCCCTCTCGATAGAATTTTCTTCAGTGGGGCAGTCATGATATTCCTATTTCTAGGCCTTAGATTGTATTTCTGTTGGAGTTCGGCCATTATATTATCACTGATTCCTTGATCAGATGAATCCTCTGTAATATTTATGTTCTTGTCATTTTCAGACTTGTATTCTGTATCTAAATATTTTTCATAATCTTGTCTCGTCAAATAAGGTTCTTGACAATCATCATCAAAATTATTCATATCTTCTTCTAACTCCTCAAAATTTTTCATATGTTCTCCCCCTGTGAAATTTTCATTCTTAAAGGGGGCTGTAATCTTTTGATCTTCATTCTTGATCTATCTTTGATGTATTTGAGGGTTAGGATTCCTTCTGAAATCCTTTCTAGGGAACTGATCATTCTTTGATTGGTCCAATTCCATTCTCAAGATTTTATTTGAAATTTCTTTGATTATTCTCGCCATGTCATCCATCTTATCTTCACAAGACCTCCCAGATCTAGAGGGTCCTTCTTGTTCTCTATACCGTTTGATTTATTTATTTCCCAGTTTGAATTTGACTTTTAACTTCCCTGATGCCATCATATTTGACTCAATCTCTAAAGCATCGTCCTGCATTTTACTAAGATTAACAGATCTTCTTTCCCTTAACAATAAAGCAAAATCAAGATCAAAAGCACCAACAAAAGTTACTTTTTCTACAGGTTGGGAAGGTTTAACCTCAACTGGAATTTTATTACACAATTTATTGAATATTTGGGTAAACTCAAGAATTGATTCTAAATTTTTCTTTCTCAAAGCTCCAAACTCGGTTAGATAATAAAGATGATCTTTCCTTTCTCCCCATTGTATGATAAAAGAATTTTCTAACTCATCATATGATCTTATGGATCCTACTGGGAGTCCTCAGAACTAGGTTCTCACCTGAACTTCAAAAGTTTGAACGAGAAGCCTCGAATAAACGTCCTCGTGTTCAAGACCAAGGATGTCAACAAATTGATCAAAGAAATTGATGTGCTCGATAGTAGTCAAATCTCCTTCCCCAGTGAACTTCGACAGGTTTTTCATATAATTTTCAGGTAGATCATGGAGAGGTACTGGGAGGACCAAAGGGGCATACCTAGCAGCTACTTTGGCAAAGATTCTAGGGGGTGGGGGTGGTACTTGACCGCCCCCTCCTCCCCCGGTAGCACCAACTCCTCCGGCTGAAGCCATTGATAATTTAGAGGGTGAAACTTGGAGATTATAGAGAATACTTTTAAAGGTGTGTGGTGACCTTTCAGTTACGTCTTGGATAAAACGAAAAGGTTTCAGAGAACTGACCATCGGGAGACAAGAAATTTGAAAAATAGAGAACCGGAAAAATAGGACTGGTTTCTTCGAACTCACATGATGTGTATATAGGAGAACCAACAAGAGTCGAGTCAAGGTATACAATGTATTCTTATGAATCCTGAGAGGTTGTGGATTGAATTTCGGGAACTTTCAAAATGTCAATCGAAGCGGGAAGTGATATAGCTCTTTTACCTCTATTGGTAAAGGAAATGTTTGGAAAAGTTTCGGCTTTAAATTTCGGGTAACACCAACTTAGGTTCTAAGGTTTCGATTCTATCGATGGATGTTTCTCTGAAAAGGAGTTGGGTATTCGACTTTTCAAGTAGATCCTTATTATTTGACTGTGTAGATTTAGGTTGATAAATCTTACTCGTTGACGAATCCGTCTGTTTAAGGTATCTTCTTGGTTTCAAAAGTTTTGCAGGGTTGGATACAGGTGAGGTCTGTTTATCGTATGGATTCTTTATGGTATTTTTTTCAATTAAATGCCAATTTATTAGTTGTGGAGTCGCCAAGTGAAAGATAAAAGTTAGCCTTATAATGTATGCAATCTTTGTTCACTACCAAAGAAAGAAACTTACCAATGTCGTTCTCCCCAGGGAAAAATAACTTTGTTTCTTCGTTCCCCAACAATGGCACCAAAAAGATGTTGTTCCTAATTTTATTCTTAAGGCTTCAAAATATAATGTCAAGGCATCCGAAAAATAAAGAGAGTTTAAAATATGAAAAGAGAAAAAAAAAAACAATTCTTTAAGGAAAGAAACTATGGCTGATTTCAAAGTTGTCTTTACCTAGCTTCTCGATGTTCTTGGATGCTTATGTCTTATTCAATCAATGCCCATGAACGTTCAAGTTCAACGCGGGTGTTAGCAGTATCCAAGATGGTATTAAACAAGTTTAATGCAATGTTGGTTTGATTTGTGAGGTCGGGATCAATATTAGGCTTCCTTGCAACAGGTATAGTCATGGAGGAAAGAAATTTAAAAGATCTGTTGTTTTTGTGTTTTCTTTTTCTAATTTCAATTGTATGAGAAAAGTTCTTGAAATGGAATTAATGGTATAACAATCCAGAGGTCGTTTTCTGTATCTGAGTCAAATTTGAAAATAATGAATGTGATGAGAGGAAAACATAAAGATGTTAAAACAAAGTGAGGCATCAATCACAAAAGAATCTCACTCTGATACATAAGCAGAAAAAGGATGTGAAACCTTTAATGAAGCATAAAATGTGGTAATCTAATTAACTCACAGGTCTTTTATTTGCTAATAGCCAATACAGAGGAAAACCTGTAAACAATCAGATAATTAAATAAACATATAACCACAGTAGATGTTGTACTAATTTGTGATTAAGCATTCATCAAAGGCATATGAATAAAGATGTTGGAATACGAAAGAACATAAGAACACATAACTCAAGATTGACAAAATATGGAGTCTTTGGTCTGCATTTGTCTTAATTCTTGAAAAGGAGAGATCTCTTTATTACAATCAACCAAAAAAAAATCCCTTCTTAAGTCTTTTGAAATTATATTTATACAAAAGGTTACCAACCCTAGACAATTGGAATTCTCCTTACTCCTAGATGCTAACGGTTATAGAATAAAAAATTGAACCATTTCACTTGGTTACTTTCTTTCTCTCTCTCATACCGACAGAGCGGGCATACATGTATTACTTCATTGACTCTTTGAAGTGCTTCCTTCACTTGGCTCAAGACACTCAACACACCTGCTTAGAAATTGTACTAAAACTCTGGAAGGCTCTGTCACATCCTTTGCCTCAAAAAGATACATCTTTCTCTGTAATTTCGGCAACATGTCTTCGATCCTTTTACCTTCAAAATTTATTGATTGCAACTGTAAATTTGGCTTTACCAGCCATCTATCCATTTGAGTGACATCAAACTATTTCAACTGTGAAATTTCAATCTGAGCTTCAGTAAGATTTCTTTGATGTCCAGTTGATGCTTTATAACATTGATTTGTCCTAGTACTCTAGTACAATCGTCCTTTCCAATGCCTAGTGATTTTTTATCTAGCAAATCAAAAGCCTCTTCACCATATTTCTTTATTTCTTTGGCCATTTTCTTACTTTCGACTATATTGGCCCCCCATGCCTTTAGTATTACATCACCCTTGATTTGTTCCATGACAGTCAATATGGGAGTTACAGGTACCTCTTCTCTAGCTGAAGATACCACTGCTTTTTGAAAGGTGGTTCAGGTTGCATTAGCCTCTTTTTCTCTGAAACCAATATTATCTAATGATCGACCCATCTCCCGAAAATAATCTTGGATGATCCCTACCTTAGAAAACATGCTTTGTCGTGTTGCTTCCAACTTCTAATGCACTTCCAGTGCCTGGGCCCGAAACACTGCTATATTTACAACCATTTTTTTCAGTGGAACTTACCCTGTTTTTTAATTGTTTAACCAACTCATCTTGTTGAACAAGACTGGACTTGAGCAGTTGGATTTCTTGTCTATTAGAATCTCTATCCTTTTCAGGTCCTTTGCCGACCTCTCTTTTGATATTATTCTATGTATTCTTTATTTGATCTCGCAGCTAACTTATCGTCTGATTCCTCTTTCTCATCCTTTCTTTTAGAATGTCAACAAAAAATAAGTTGACCATCGCAAAAGTTCCCAAAGAGCCTGCCACCTATGTAGCAAAATATTCATCTTCCAAATTTTGCCCATCTAATAATACTTTGTGTTTTTTGACCATTGTACCTTCTTTTGGGTGCATTTGTTGTTTCACCACAAATTTCCTCTTCTTACTAAAAAAGTAGTCGGAGGAAGATATTTATTAAATAGAGATCGAAGTAAGATCACTTACATATATACCTTCGAGACTGGGATTCCAAAAACTTGATTGTAAAGGGGCTAATTCTATTATAGGACTACCAACTCTGTGAACTGCATTCCTTCTGTTGTTTTGGAGGTATCAGCAAGAGTAGTTAACGATAAAGGAGATATCATTTGATTATGTTTTAGAGGTGTCACGGATTTAAACTATGTTTTAGACTCTAGATGTTCTGCCTGCAAAGTTTCTAACCCTTGTGAAGACACTTCAGGATTCGTTGGGGCTTCCTCAGTAGTCTATTTACCAAAGGAGTTTGGTTCAAAACCTGGAGGTATACTTCCTTCTTATGAAGGAGTGAGTTTCAATTATCCTTGTAGTATCTTGGGCAACCCACTTCGTCTGTGTTTTTAGAAAGTGGAAAATTTGGCATGTAGGTCAGGGGGTAACGCTTGGACTCTATCTAGTACCTTCTCATAAACTCTGATTCCTTTGAATATGTCATCATAAGGGGAGTCTTCATGCTCATATGTTTTCATATTACATTGAGTTAGGTGATTTCCCACAATTTGATATGGATCATGCCTTCTAAGCTCGACGTCCACCAGTTTAACATCATCTAATGTTGTAGCTTCTACCTTGGAATGGTCAAAATTTAGTAGTGAAAACCTTCCAACATGTTGAGGAAAAGCTGGCCAGAATTTCTTCTGAACTGCTTTTAGCTCTTTGTTGATGCCTCCTGTTAGTATTTGGTATGCCACTTCTCTGCACACTAGTCTGTCAGGTAGAAACTTTGGGAGAGCATGAGGGGGAATTGAGCATCCGAAAAACTCTGATATAAGAGAAATTCTCTTCAATCATGGAAATGGAGTCATAAAACAGATGGCATCCATGACATACGCAAACATATAAAAAGATGCAGGTTGTCATTTTGACTTTGCCATTTGGTACTATACAATCTCTTTAGTTAGGCTATCTGACAGAATCTTAGCCCAATTGAAGGTGAAACCCTCGGCTACCTCATGCATGATTGATACCCATTCCACCGGGAAATGGGTAAGAATTTTCCTCTCAAATAGTCTACATAACATCATGGCTATATAGACCATATATTCATTTAATTATGCGGTGGATAAAACACCATGAGAATCAGCTCTGAATTTCGTTGGAATTCCCCACCATGTTTTAATTATATCTGGATAGGTTTGGTCAAATTCTACACATTCCTTTCGTTGAAAATATTCTACGAATGCGGCATTATAAATATATTTAGAAACAAGTGATAGCTTGTACATTACTTGAATGTGTTCTGCTCTAAAAGAGCCGACGACGACCTTTTGATGATTTATGATGCTCCTTGTCTGCACATCAGCGTTCTCTAGAGCCCAGCTTATCATGTCATTGTATGACATGAGCTCCGGTCGAGTAGCTATTTTATGAAGTTCAGCCTCTGCTATAACTCTGAGTTTAGTTCTATGCTTATCAGTCTTTTCGTCTCCAGAATCATCTAGGAAATTTATGACTTTGTGCTCGAGAATTTCGAAAATCTGCATCCAAGACCTGATTGAATCTACAACATGTGGTGTGGTATCAGACAGAATGTCTGAGTTCGGATTTGATCTCTCACCAGCCTCATCACTCTTCTTTGATGTTTCCCTAGGTCCCATGATGCCTGTGATAAAAGTGAATACCTGTTACAGGGGAGAAGGCGTAAACTTTTCTTGAGTAAAACTTACTACTTTGCTGAAAGTGAGAATGAAATTTGAAATAAAATCTTTTATTCACCCTTAGTCTACCTTAATTTCGAGCGTGCTTCTATAGATGATGAATTTATTCATTTTAATGAGGAGAGTACAACTGGAGATACACACCTTATGTTATAAAATATATCTATTGATTCATAATAAATAATACCAAATTTCGACGATTCACAACTAAGGGTTTTGGATGTAACAAGATTGAAAAATCCTGAAACGCGAATGTGAGAAAAGTCAATTTATATCATTAAGTTTTTGCTAGAGGTTAAATTAAACTTGCTTAAGAACTTAATGTTTTTGGGACTTCATTTTTAGGGGTTTTTAAGATGTCGCTTGAGGCACGATTTCCAAAACGTGAAATTACGATAAGTTTTAATTACCGTTAAACATTATTAATTGTTTTAATTAACTCGGTTTAATTTTTAAACTAACTTTCGCGACTTCGCATATCGGGATTTCGGATTTCATTCTATGTCAAACTGCTTACATCGCGAATCCCCGAAACTCGATACTTTGGAAGTTGTCTTAGTGCTTTGACTATTTAAACAAAGGGCGGCTCCAATATTTTAAAATTTTTTTGGACCATTGGATTAATCAGAAGACTTCATTCGACAGTGATGTCTAGTGCGTCCTTGTTCTTGTTTTTATTTAAACAAAAATGAAAATTCTTTTGGTCTAAAGTTTAGAAAAATATATATGTTTCAACACGGTTCATGACATACAAGGGTGATCCAAATTTTATGAGCAGACGAAATGAATACAGATTATAAACAAGTGCATAACACAAAATAACAGAGATACAATAAAACTGGTTTTCTATTAATAAAGAAATAAGCTGGAAACTGTAAAATGCAGCGGAAACAAACTTGTTGGAATGGTGGCGGCTTATCTTTGAGGAGAGACGTGACGGTTGCGCTCATTCACAAGAAGATGATTACAATGAGGCTCTGAAGGCGTTTTTACAATAAGCAGGAATGTCAAAAACCCTATACATCCAAAAACCTAACCCTAGGAGATGAAGCGCCAAAAGTCATGTGGGCCCTGTTTGGGTAAGTAAGTACATCAACTTCTCGGGGTCGTAACTTTTGCATACGATCTCCATTTTAGGCGTATGATAGCCCGTTGGAAATTTATTATCGAGGAGATTCATTTAAGGTGCAATATTGAAGGAATGTACATATTGCAAACTTGTTTTCCCAAAAAACATCGTTTAGGGCCTCAAAAAGGCTTTGGAAGTGAAAACTGCTAAAAATAGTAAATTACCAAAATTGCCAGAAAACTGTTTTGAGCTAGTTGGAAAAGGTGGGTGGCCACCGATATCCATTTGGATCAATCCTCCCTCCTTAGGAAGCAATGGTATCCATTGCATTGAGGTCCCCCTTCAGATGAGGAAATTTCTACTGAATTTGGCCCCGGGTGAGCCACTTGCCTTGGTGCAATAGCTTCCCTTCTTTGACGACTCGATAAAGATGGATCCTTTGTTGTCAAGTGCCCTTGATCTATGTGTTCACAATATGATCATTTGATGCTTGTTGTATGCATTCGGAGTTGAGTTCTATTGGTGTCAGTGATTCTGCTACTTCTAAGGTGTCCAATAGTGGTGGAAAATAAGGGCGAAGGAGATCCACGTTGAACAGTGGTGCAGGCCAAGGAAAGGAGGAATGTTGAGCTCAAAATCATTATCCCCCATGGCCTTGGTGATAGTGTACAACCCATAATGAAGTGGGAAAATCTTCCGATGGGGTCATGTAAAGAATTCTTTCTTCAAGTGCAACCAAACTTTGTCGCACACCTGAAACTTATGTGGCACTCGATGTTGATCATGGCACTGTTTGTACTTGTCATTGGACTTCTGTAGGATATCCTGAACCTATTGGCGGATGTGCTAGATCCACTCAATGAACCGGG
>JASDQU010688125.1:24165-39112 GCA_032191745.1 Picea mariana
ATATATATATATATATATATATATATATATATATATATATATATATATATATATATATATATATATATATATATATATATATATATATATATATATATATATTATTCAGTGAAATCAACTAACATGTTTCTATTTACAATGAAAATAAAAACCTACCAAAGGACGCAAATTATAATAACAAGTGAAAACCAAACTAGTATGTACAATGAGAGTTTGCAACTGTATTACTGCATGAAATGTTTGAGGTAACACCCATTGATAGGGGTGTTAAGGATCCTTTCGTCAAGATTTTCTAACGAAAATGCATGATTTCCCTTGGAGGCTGTAATTTTGTATGGTCTGCACCAGATCTCATCAAATTTACCATGTTTTCCAGCATTCTCTTTTCTGGCTTCCCATTTTAGAACCAAATCACTAGGGAGGAATTCCCTATCTATAGCTTTTTGGTCAAATAAGGCTTTCATATTATCTTGATATTTCTATATTTTTTCATCTACTTCAGCCCTATTTTGATGAACTTCAATCAATTGATTTATCCTCTTGGTAATGTCATTTGGCTCTTCTTTTAAGTCTTTCTAGAGTTTCATTACTGACAGCGCTAGATTTATGGGTAAAATGACGTTAGTACCATATACCATCTGAAATGGAGACATTCCAATTGATCGTTTTATGCCTATCCTGTTAGCCCATAAAGCATATTTTAAATGTGCATACCATGCTTTCTTATTTTTGGCCAGTACTTTTTTAATTATAGTGATCGTGATTTTGTTAGATGACTCAGCTAATCCATTGCCCTGTGGATAGTAGGTCGTGGAGTGTCCTATTACAATATTATAATTTTTCGCAAAAACTTATCATGGCCATGGATTTGAAGGCCTAAGCATTATCGATAACTATTTTTCGAGGACAGCCAAATCTTGACAGAATATTCCCCTCCAAAAAATTGATCACTACTAGGTTTGTTGCATTTCACATAGGAATAGCTTCCACCCATTTAGTAAAATAGTATGTAGAGATCAAAATCCATTTATGTTGAGCACTTGAGTGTGGATGGATTTCTCCAATGAAATCAAGACCCCATTACTGAAATGGAGCTTCGGTTTTAACTGGTACTAAAGATAATGTTGGAATTTTCTGCTTGCCTGTAAACAACTGACAAGGATTACAAGTTCTAACTTTAATGTTTACATCAGTGAATAATTTAGGCCAGTAATACCTGGCTCTTAATATTTTATAATCCATTTATCTCCAAGCATGGTGTCCTCCACACACTCCTTCATGGAATTCATTTATAACTTTTTTTGTTTCGGATTCTACTAAACAGTTTAGTAAGAAACCCAGGGGATCTTTCCAATATAATTGACCATCTACAATACAATATTTTACAGCGTGTAACTTCAATGTCATAGCTTTAGATGGTGTTAGTTCATTGGGGCACTGAAGAGTCAGTAGATAAGAAACAATGTCATTGTACCAAGCTGAAGAAGAGAATTTTTCTAAAATTTCAGTTGCGGGCACAGTAACATCGAGCTCGTCTATCTCTAAAATTCCTTCGTAGTCCTATAGATGATTTATTCTGAGTGCTTTTAGATTTGATTCGGCCAACAATTTAGCCAAGCCATGACCTTTAATAAGTTTGGTCGGTTTAACTTCCAGGTCAAATTCCTGAATTTTGGCTAACCATCTGCATCTCCTTCCATCTCTATCGGGTTGAACCAGTATATCCTTAACAGAACTGGTGGGTACATAAGAAATAATATTTGAATGTAGTACATAGGCTCTGAAAGATTTGAGGGATTTCACCATTGCGTAAGCTTGCTTTTCCAATATATCATATTTTAACTCAACATCTCTGTGACTTTTACTGAAGAACGCAATTGGCTGCTCAAAACCCTCATCATTCTTTTGTAACAATACAACTACAATAGTATGCTCGGAAGCAAATGAAAAAATAAAAAATTATTTCAAGTAATCAGGACTTGCCAGTACTGGAGCTTCACCTATGACCTTCTTAATACGTTTGAATGACGCCTTAACCTTGTTTTTCCACTTCACCTCGATGTCCTTCTTAAGCATATCTGTAATCAATTTTACAATTTCAGTGAAATTCGAAATGAATCTTCTCAAAAAAAATATTTTCCCTAAAAATGACTGAATTTCTTTTCTATTTATGGGAATATTAATAGTATCTATTGCTTCAATCCTTTTCGAATCAATTTTAATTCCATCCCTAGACACTATATGGCCCAGGAGTTTACCTTCTTGCATTGCAAAATGAGATTTCTTGGGATTCAGAGACAAACCAAATTTGCGACATTTTTCGAAAGTTTGCTTGAGGTGTACTAGATGTTCTGCATCAGATTTAGAAAAAATAGTTTGATCATCAAGATAAATAACAAAAAACTTATCTCTTTCACCTAAAAAGGTG
This sequence comes from Picea mariana, assembly GCA_032191745.1. Taxonomy (NCBI): domain Eukaryota; kingdom Viridiplantae; phylum Streptophyta; class Pinopsida; order Pinales; family Pinaceae; genus Picea; species Picea mariana. Next base: position 26,594 of record JASDQU010688125.1, read on the forward strand.
ATGTCCATAGCTCGTTGGAAAGTTTCTCCTGCATTCATTAAACCGAAAGACATTTTATCTTACATAAAGGTACCCCAAGGGGTGGTGAACGCAATTTTCTCTTTTTCATCTTGATGTACTACAATTTGATTGTAGCCCAAAAAGTTGTCAATCATGGACATTCTATTCGCTTCAACTACTTTCTTTAAAACGTGATCCAATTTAGGCAATGGATAATTTTCCTTGAGTGATGATCTATTTAAATTTATGAACTCTACACAGAGTCTGATTTCACCATTTTTCTTGCTTATCGGAACTAAATTAGCCACCCATTCAAAGTATCTGAGTGGAACAATGATCTTAGCGTCCAAAAGTTTCTTTACTTTTTTCTCTATCACAGGCAACAATATAGGGTTAATCTATCTGAGTTTCTACCTGAATGGTTTGACACCTTGCTTCAGAGGAATTTTGTGTTCCATTATAGTGGTGCCATAAGTTCTTAATTCATCATAGGACCAAGAAAAAACATCTTTATACTGTCTAAGAAGCTCAATATACTTACTTTTTATTTCGGGAGGAAGGTACTTAGATAATTTTACCAACCTAGGAACTTCTTTGGTGCCTATATCGCAATCTTCAACTTCTTCTAGCTGAGGCTATAAAGTGGACTTCAAAGGAATGCCGTCATGATTAAATAATCTCTCTAAGGGGATCATGCCTTTGGGGATCTGATTATTTTTCAAAACAAGCATACGATGATTATCAATCTTATCTTGAAACTCTTGAAGATCTTCCCCTTCCTACATGATCCAAGCGGGATCATTCTGTTTTTCTTGGTCGACATGTGTTTCGGCAAAATCATCTACCATTTCTAAAAATTTATTGATTTGTTCATCATCCTCGAAAACCTGCCAATGTTGAATATTATTCGGTATGGAAGGTCTATGTCTCATCTCTATATGATATTTAAGTTTGAAAACCGTTGGAGTCACAAAGGTTGAGGCTACTTTAGCCAATGAATCTACCTGTTGATTCTCAGTTCTAGGGATGAAATGAACATTAACTGATGAGAAAAAATTCTCGATTAGATCCCAAGCGCAATTCCTATAATATCTAAATATTGGGTGCTTAGCCTGGTATTGACGATTAATTTGTTTTATGATCAGTTCAGCGTCACCATAGACTTCTAAGTTCTTAATCTTTAATTTTCTGGCAGCTTCTAATACTAAGACTAGGGCCTCATATTCACATACAATGTTAGTGTAATATATGTCCCATTGTAGTCTGTAAGAAAATGGAATAATTAACTCATCGTCGGGTGCCACAAACATCTCTCCAGCTCCTGCTCCTTCACAAGATGAAGCACCATCAAAATGCATTTTCCAAACTCCAGAACTATATACATCTTTACTTATCTTTTCTTCTTTTTCTTTTTCTTTTTCTATACAATTTTATTCTATACATACATCTAATTCATCATCAATGGATAAAACACAATTCCCTAAATACTGATCAGAAATATAAACAAGGTAGTTATTTGGGTTCAGTGGATCACTTACCGTAAACACCAACCTTGTTTCATTGTACAAGAGTGTGAACTATCCTCCGAAGATTGGGATTGTGGCATATGCCATGTCAAGTTGGAGGGATCCTCCAATTTTGGTGCCTGAAGACCTAGATAATAACATGCCATAATTTGGAGGTATATCAGCGACAACTGCATCCATCAAAACTCTTTTTATAGGAATCTGTGCAAGATTAACTACTAAATATTTTATCATACTTATACATTTAACTTTTCTCGAATCAAAAGAATAAAGATCCCCATACGGTCGAGTAATTTCGAGACCAAGTCTATCCATAATACCTTTGGGCATCACATTGTGGGAAGCTCCAGAATCTAACATGCAATTATGAAGAAGATGATCATGTATAGTTAGGGTGATGTAAAAAGGAGCGATAGTATCTATGGCACCTTCAAAATGTGGACCAAAACTTATATTCGGTTTATCATCTTCTAAATTTATGACATTGGTCTAACTTTCAGTATCAGAAAAATTTATCCTTTTAGCGATTTGTTTTCTGTATATGGGATTTTTCGCCAGTTCAACCAGAGGAACATGGATTTTGATTTTATTAATTTCATTTTCTAGATCAAAATTTCCTGTTGTCTTATCAAATTCTCTGGTTTGGATTTATATCTCCTTTTTTAATGCTTTATTAGCTTGTGTTGCTTTCATCTCTGTCAGCGGAACCTCCACTTTTCTTGTATTAATAACTGGTATTTATGTTGGCTTTGTCTTGGTAGACTTTGTATCAGCAGTCTTGGTTTTAACAGTCTATTTTTTAGCAGCCTTTGAAGCTGCCTCATCTGTTTCCCCTCTCGGTGGAATTTTCTTCAGTGGGGCGGTCGTGATATTCCTATTTCTAGGCCTTAAATTGTATTTTTGTTGGAGTTCGGCCATTATATTATCACTGATTCCTTGATAAGATGAATCCTCTGTAATATTTATGTTCTTGTCATTTTTAGACTTGTATTGTGTATCTAAATATTTTTCATAATCTTGTCTCGTCAAATAAGGTTCTTGACAATCATCATCAAAATTATTCATATCTTCTTCTAACTCCTCAAAATTTTGCATATGTTCTCCCCCTATGAAATTTTCATTCTTATAGGGGGCTGTAATCTTTTGATCTTCATTCTTGATATGTCTTTGTTGTATTTCAGGGTTAGGATTCCTTCTAAAATCCTTTCTAGGGAACTGATCATTCTTTGATTGGTCCAATTCCATTCTCGAGATTTTATTCGACATTTCTTTGATTATTCTCGCCATGTCATCCATATTATCTTCAAAAGACGTCCCAGATCCAGAGGGTCCTTCTTGCTCTCTATACCGTTTGATTTCTTTATTTCCCGGTTCGAATTTGACTTTTAACTTCCCTAATGCCATCATATTTGACTCAATCTCTAAGGCATCGTCCTGCATTTTACTAAGATCAACAGATCTTCTTTCCCTTAACAATAAAGAAAATTCAGGATCAAAAGCACCAACAAAAGTTACTTTTTCTATAGGTTGGGAAGGTTTAACCTCAGCTGGAATTTTATTATACAATTTATTGAATCTTTGGGTAAACTCAAGAACTGATTCTGAATTTTTCTTTCTCAAAGCTACAAACTCGGTTAGATAATAAAGATGATCTTTCCTTTCTCCCCATTGTATGATAAAATAATTTTCTAACTCATCATATGATCTTATGGATCCTACTGGGAGTCCTCGGAACTAGGTTCTTACCTGAACTTCAAAATTTTGAACGAGAAGCCTTGAATAAACGTCCTCGTGTTCAATACCAAGGATGTCAGCAAATTTATCAAAGAAATTGATGTGTTCGATAGTAGTCAAATCTCCTTCCCCAGTGAACTTCGACAGGTTTTTCATATAATTTTTAGGTAGATCATGGAGAGGTACTGGGAGGACCAAAGGGGCATACCTAGCAGCTACTTTGGCAAAGATTCTAGGGGGTGGTGGTGGTACTTGACCGCCCCCTCCTCCCCCGGTAGCACCACCTCCTCCGGCTGCAGCCATTGATTATTTAGAGGGTGAAACTTGGAGATTATAGAGAATACTTTTAAAGGTGTGTGGTGACATTTTGGTTACGTCTGGATAAAATGGAAAGGTTTCAGAGAAATGACCATTGGGAGACAAGAAATTTGAAAAATAGGGAACCAGAAAAATAGGACTGGTTTCTTCGGACTCACACGATGTGTATACAGGAGAACCAACAAGAGTCGAGTCAAGGTATACAGTATATTCTTTTGAATTCTGAGAGGTTGTGGATTGAATTTTGGGAACTTTCAAAACATCAATCGAAGCGGGAAGTGATATAGCTCTTTTACCTCTATTGGTAAAGGAAATGTTTGGAAAAGTTTTGGCTTTAAATTTCGGGTAACGCCAACTTAGGTTCTAAGGTTTCGATTCTATCGATGGATGTTTCTTTGAAAATGAGTTGGGTATTCAACTTTTCAAGTAGATCTTACTTGTTGACGAATCAGTCTGTTTAAGGTATCTTCTTGGTTTCAAAAGTTTTGCAGGGTTGGATACAGGCGAGGTTTGTTTATCGTCTGGATTCTTTATGGTATTTTTTTCAATTAAATGCCAATTTATTAGTTGTGGAGTCGCCAAGTGAAAGATAAAAGTTAGCCTTATAATGTACGCAATCTTTGTTCACTATCAAAGAAAGAAACTTACCAATGTCATTCTCCCCAAGGAAAAATAAATTTTTTCTTCGTTCCCCAACAGTGGTGAAAAAAAGATGTTGTTCCTAAGTTTATGCTTAAGGCTTCAAAATATAATGTCAAGGCATCCGAAAAATAAAGAGAGTTTAAAATGTGAAAAGAGAAAAAAAAAAAAACAATTCTTTAAGTAAAGAAACTATGGCTGATTTCTAAGTTGTCTTTACCTAGCTTCCCGATGTTCTTGGATGCTTATGTCCTATTCAATCAATGCCCATGAACGTTCAAGTTCAACGCGGGTGTTAGCAGTATCCAAGATGGTATTAAACAAGTTTAATGCAATGTTGGTTTGATTTGTGAGGTCGGGATCAATATTAGGCTTCCTTGCAACAGGTATAGTCATGGAGGAAAGAAATTTAAAAGATCTGTTGTTTTTGTGTTTTCTTTTTCTAATTTCAATTGTATGAGAAAAGTTCTTGAAATGGAATTAATGGTATAACAATCCAGAGGTCGTTTTCTATATCTGAGTCAAATTTGAAAATAATGAATGTGATGAGAGGAAAACATAAAGATGTTAAAACAAAGTGAGGCATCAATCACAAAAGAATATCACTCTGATACATAAGAAGAAAAAGGATGTGAAACCTTTAATGAAGCATAAAAAGTGGTAATGTAATTAACTCACGGGTCTTTTATTTGCTAATAGCCAATACATAGGAAAATATGTAAACAATCAGATAATTAAATAAACATATAACCACTATAGATGTTGTACTAAGTTGTGATTAAGCATTCATCAAAGGCATATGAATAAAGTTGTTGGAATACGAAAGAACATAAGAACACATAACTCAAGATTGACAAAATATGGAGTCTTTGGTCTGCATTTGTCTTAATTCTTGAAAATGAGAGATCTCTCTATTACAATCAGCCAAAAGAAATCCCTTCTTAAGTCTTTTGAAATTATATTTATACAAAAGGTTACCAACCCTAGACAATTGGAATTCTCCTTACTCCTAGATGCTAACGGTTACAGAATAAAAAATTGAACCGTTTCACTTGGTCACTTTCTTTCTCTCTCTCATACCGACAGAGTGGGCATACATGTATTACTTCATTGATTCTTTGAAGTGCTTCCTTCACTTGGCTCAAGACACTCGACGCACCTGCTTAGAAATTGTACTAAAACTCTGGAAGGCTCTGTCACATCCTTTGCCTCAAAAAGATACATCTTTCTCTGTAATTTCGGAAACATGTCTTCAATCCTTTTACCTTCAAAATTTATTGATTGCAACTGTAAATTTGGCTTTACCAGCCATCTATCCATTTGAGTGACGTCAACCTATTTCAACTGTGAAATTTCAATCTGAGCTTCAGTAAGATTTCTTTGATGTCCAGTTGATGCTTTATAACATTGATTTGTCCTAGTACTCCAGTACAATCGTCCTTTCCAATGCCTAGTGATTTTTTATCTAGCAAATCAAAAGCCTCTTCACAATCTTTCTTTATTTCTTTGACCATTTTCTTACTTCCAGCTATATTGGCCTCCCATGCCTTTAGTATTACATCAACCTTGATTTGTTCCACGACAGTCAATATGGGAGTTACCGATACCTCTTCTCTCGCCGAAGATACCACTGCTTTTTGAAAGGTGGTTCGGGCTGCTTTAGCCTTTATTTCTCCGAAACCAATATTATCTAATGATCGACCCATCTCCTGAAAATAATCTTGGATGATCCCTACCTTATAAAACATGCTTTGTTGTGTTGTTTCCAACTTCTGATGCACTTCCAGTGCCTGGGCCCAAAACACTGCTATATTTACAACCATTTTTTTTAGTGGAACTTACCTTGTTTTGTAATTGTTTAACCAACTCATCTTGTTGAACAAGACTGGACTTGAGCAGTTGTATTTCTTGTCTATTAGCATCTCTAGCCCTTTCAGGTCCTTTGCTGACCTCTCTTTTGATATTATTCTTTGTATTCTTTATTTGATCTCGTAGCTAACTTATCGTTTGATTCCTCTTCCTCAGCCTTTCTTTCAGAATGTCAACAGAAAATAAGTTGGCCATCGCAAAAGTTCCCAACGAGCCTGACACCTATGTAGCAAAATCTTCATCTTCCAAATTTTGCTCATCTAATAATACTTTGTGCTTTTTGACCATTGTACCTTCTTTTGGGTGCATTTGTTGTTTCACCACAACTTTCCTCTTCTTACTAAAAAAGTAGTTGGAGGAAGATATTTATTTAATAGAGATCGGAGCAAGATCACTTACGTATATACCTTTGAGACTGGGAGTCCCAAAACTTGATTGTAAAGAGGCTAATTCTATTATAGGACTACCCAACTCTGTGAACTGCGTTCCTTCTATTGTTTTGGAGGTATCAGTAGGAGTAGTTGACGATAAAGGAGATATCATTTGATTATGTTTTAGAGGTGTCACGGATTTAAACTCTGTTTTAGACTCTAGATGTTCTGCCTGCAAAGTTTCTAACCCTTGTGAAGACACTTCAGGATTCGTTGGGGTTTCCTCAGTAGTCTGTTTACCAAAGGAGTTTGGTTCAAAACCTGGAGGTATACTTTCTTCTTATGAAGGAGTGAGTTTCAATTATCCTTGTAGTATCTTGGGCAACCCACTTCATTTGTGTTTTTGGAAAGTGGAAAAGCTGGCCTATAGGTCAGGGGGGTAATGCTTGGACTCTGTCCAGTACCTTCTCATAAACTCTGATTCCTTTGAATATGTCATCATAGGGGGAGTCTTCATGCTCATATGTTTTCATATTACATTGAGCTAGGTGATTTCCCACAATTTGATATGGATCATGCCTTCTAAGCTCGATGTCCACCAGTTTAACATCCTCTAATGCTGCAGCTTCTACCTTGGAATGGTCAAAATTTAGCAGTGAAAACCTTCCAACCTGTAGAGGAAAAGTTGGCCAGAATTTCTTCTGAACTGCTTTTAGCTCTTTGTCAATGCCTCCTGTTATTATTTGGTATGCCACTTCTCTGCACACTAGTCTGTCAGGTAGAAACTTTGGGAGAGCATGAGGGGGAATTGAGCATCCGAAAAACTCCGATATAAGAGAAATTCTCTTCAATAATGGAAATGGAGTCATAAAACAGATGGCATCCATGACATACGCAGACATATAAAAAGATGCAGGTTGGCATTTTGACTTTTTCATTTGGTACTCAACAATCTCTTTAGTTAGGCTATCTGACAGAATCTTAGCCCAATTGAAGGTGAAACCCTCGGCTACCTCATGCATGATTGATACCCATTCCACTGGGAAATGGGTAGGGATTTTCCTTCCAAATAGTCCACATAACATCATGGCTATATAGACCATATATTCATTTAATGATGTGGTGGATAAAACACCATGAGAATCAGCTCTGAATTTCGTTGGAATTCCCCACCATGTTTTAATTATATCTGGATAGGTTTGGTCAAATTCTCCACATTCCTTTCGTTGAAAATCTTCTACGAATGAAGCATTATAAATATATTTAGAAACAAGGGATAGCTTGTACATTACTTGAATGTGTTCTGGTCTAAAAGAGCCGACGACGAACTTTTGATGATTTATGATGCTCCTTGTCTGCACATCGGCGTTCTCTAGAGCCCATCTTATCATGTCATTGTATGACATGAGCTTCGGTCAAGTAGCTATTTTATGAAGTTCAGCCTCTGCTATAACTCTGAGTTTAGTTTCGTGCTTATCAGTCTTTTCGTCTCCAGAATCATCTGGGAAATTTATGACTTTGCGCTCGAGAATTTCGAAAATCTGCATCCAGGACCTGATTGAATCTACAACATGTGGTGTGGTATCGGACAGAACGCCTGAGTTCGGATTTGAGCTCTCACTGGCCTCATCACTCTTCTTTGACGTTTCCCTGGGTGCCATGATGCCTGTGATAAAAGTGAATACCTATTACAGGGGAGAAGGCGTAACCTTTTCTTGAGTAAAACTTACTACTTTGCTGAAAGTGAGAATGAAATTTGAAATAAAAACTTTTATTCACCCTTAGTCTACCTTAATTTTGAGCATGCTTCTACGGATGATGAATTTATTCGTTTTAATGAGGAGAGTACAACTAGAGATACATGCCTTACGTTATAAAATATCTTTGTTGATTCATAATAAATATTACCGAATTTCGGTGATTCGCAACTGAGGGTTTTGGATGTAACAAGATTGAAAAATCCCGAAACGCAAATGTGAGAAAAGTCAATGTTTATCATTAATTTTTTGTTAGATGTTAAATTAAACATGCTTAAGAACTTAATGTTTTTGGGACTTCATTTTTAGGGGTTTTTAAGATGTCGCTTGAGGCGGGATTTCCAAAACGTGAAATTACGATAAGTTTTAATTACCATTAAACATCATTAATCATTTTAATTAACTCGGTTTAATTTTTAAACTAACTTTCGTGACTTCGCATATCGGGATTTCAGATTTCATTCTATGTCAAACTGCTTACATCACGAATCCCCGAAAATCGATACTTTGGAAGTTGTCTTAGTGCTTTGACTATTTAAACAAAGGGAGGCTCCAATATTTTTAAAAAAATTTAGACCATTGGATTAATCAGAAGACTCCATTCAACAGTGATGTCTAGTGTGTCCTTGTTCTTGTTTTTATTTAAACAAAAATGAAAATTCTTTTGGTCTAAAGTTTAGAAAAATATATATGTTTCAACACGGTTCATGACATACAAGGGTGATCCAAATTTTATGAGCAGAACAAAATGAATACAGATTATAAACAAGTGCTTAACACAAAATAACAGAGATACAATAAAACTGGTTTTCTATTAATAAAGAAATAAGTTGGAAACTGTAAAATGCAGCAGAAACAAGTTTGCTGGAATGGTGGCGGCTTATCTCTGAGGAGAGATGTGACGGTTGCGCTCATTAACAAGAAGATGATTACAATGAGGCTCTAAAGGCGTTTTTACAATAAGCAGGAATGTCAAAAACCCTAGACATCCAAAAACCTAACCCTAGGAGATGAAGCGCCAAAAGTCATGTGAGCCATGTTTGGGTAAGTTAGTACATCAACTTCTCGAGGTCGTAACTTTTGCATACGATCTCCGTTTTAGGCGTATGATAGCCTGTTGGAAAGTTATTATCGAGGAGATTCATTTTAGGTGCAATATTGAAGGAAAATACATATTGCAAACCTGTTTTCCCAAAAAACATTGTTTAGGGCCTCAAAAAGGCTTCGGAAGTGAAAACTGCTAAAACTAGTAAATTACCAAAATTGCCAGAAAACTGTTTTGAGCTAGTTGGAAAAGGTGGGCGGCCACCGATATCCATCTGGATCAATCCTCCCTCCTTAGGAATCAATGGTATCCATTGCATTGAGTTCCCCCATCAGATGAGGAAATTTTTGCTGAATTTGGCCCTGGGTGAGCCACTTGCCTTGGTGCAAGAGCTTCCCTTCTTTGATGACTCGATAAAGATGGATCCTTTGCTATCGAGTGCCCTTGATCTATGTGTCCACAATCTGATCATTTGATGCTTGTTGTATGCATTCTGGGTTGAGCTCTATTGGTGTCAGTGGTTCTGCTACTTCAGAGGTGTCCAATAGTGGTGGAAAATAAGGGCGAAGGAGATCCACGTTGAACACTAGGTGCAGGCCAAGGAAAGAAGGAATGTTGAGCTCAAAATCACTATCCCCCATGGCCTTGGTGATAGTGTACGACCCACAATGAAGTGGGTGAAGCTTCCGATGGGGTCCTGTAAGGCATTCTTTCTGCAAGTGCAACCAAACTTTGTTGCACACCTAAAACTTATGTGGCACTCGATGTTGATCATGGCACTGTTTGTACTTGTCATTGGACTTCTATAGGATATCCTGAACCTATTGGAGGATGTGTTGGATCCGCTCAATGAACCGGGTGGCTTTGTCTACTTCAGTTGGAGTAGGAGATGAGTCGGTCGAGATGACCACAAGGGGAAGTGCAACATCTATGGGACCCAATGGTTGGAATCCCAACCCCACCTGAAAGGGGCTGTGGTCGGTTGAGATATGCAAGGCTCAGTTGTAGCTATGCTAGACATAGGGAAGGCTATCATCCCATGTGCGGGGGTTCTTTGAATTATACATGCGAAGGATATGCACAATCATTCAATTTAAAACCTTGGTTTGGCGATTTGTCTAGGGGTGGAAGGTTGTGGATTTGGTGAGCTTGGTGTCTAGCAATGACGAGAGGCTCGAGCAGAATGTGCTGAGAAATCAACTATATTGATCTGAGAAAATTTTTTGTGGGATTCCAAAATGTACCCAGACTCGTTCAAAGGAGAGCTTGGCAGTGACCTCTGCTATGATGCTCTTCTTGCAGGCAACCAGAATCACCATCTTAGAAAAGTGATCAACAACCACAAAAACACAGTCATTTCCCCACTTGGTGGATGGGAGGCCCAACATGTAGTCCATTGAGATGGATTCCCATGGCCTCTCAGGAGTAGGAAGAGGGGTGTACATGCCCTGTTTCTTAGTGGTCAGTTTGGCAATAGCACAGGCAGTGCAGGACCTGATATACTTGCTGACCTCCTGTCAAAGTTTCATCCAGTAGAAATGTTTCTGTAGCATCGCCACTGTCTTTTCGACAACAATGTGTCCTGCCACCTGACTATAGTGGGCTTCCCAGATCATATTTTCTCGCTCACTTGATGGAACACATATATGACCCAGACCACACAACAACCCATTCTGAAGATGGAAATTATCAACAACTGCATTTGCACCCAACATTTGGTAGGTGGTGGCGAAGTCAAAGTCTATCTCATAGAATTCGGGCCATCCAGAGGTCTCATGGCCGCAAGAGTCTAGAACCATGGTGAATTGTTGCAAGTATGTGGACCACTTTTGATGGCGGTCATTCTGCAATTTTCCTTGTGTCTGCATGAACTGCAGTGGCTTATGATCAGTGTGGATGACTGTCTCTTCCCAAGAATGTAATGTCTCCACTGGCAGCAGGCTTGCATAATGGAGTACATTTTTTTTTCATAAGTAGGGTACTTACAGACAATATCTGATAGTGTCTCACTATGATAGGCCGCGGGGTGGTCGTGTTGAGTGAGAACGACACCCACATCATAGTTTGAAGCATCTGTCTTGATATCAAAGGGATGTTGTAGGTCTGGTAGTGAAAGTACTGGGGTTGAGCATAAGTGTTGCTTCAAATCATCGAACGCTTATTGTTGGGACTGGCCCCATGCAAATTTCACCTTACCACCACCCATGTTTATTTGGCTGAGGACTCGTGCAATATGGGAGAATCCCAGCACGAACCTGCGGTAGAAATTGGCAAGGCCCAAGAAGATCCGAAGCTCAGTGAGTGTGGTTGGGGCTGGCTAGTCACAGATGACTTGGATCTTGGGTGGATCCACATGTACGCCATGTTGATCAATGATGTAGCCCAGGTAATGAACCATGTCCATGCCGAAGGAGCATTTTTCCAAGTTGGCGTATAGTTTGTGCTGCCACAGGGTGTGCAGAACCTGCTGAATATGTTGTAAGTGTTCGGCCCAAGTCTTGTTGTAAATTAGAATTTCATCCAGATACACCACTACAAAAGTATTGGTGAATGGTCACAGGATATCGTCCATCATCCTCATGAAAGTGGCTAGAGAATTTTTCAAACCAAAGGGCATGACGAACCATTCAAAAAGGCCTTCCTTTGACTTGAAGGCGGTCTTCCATACATCTGTTTGTTCTATCGGGACCTGGTGGTAACCAAACTTCAGATCAATCTTACTGAAGTATTTGGCCCCCGTGAGTTGATCAAGGATGTCGTCGATTCGGGGAATCAGGAATCGATTTCTGACTGTGATTTTATTCAGAGCCCGGTAATCAATACAGAATCGCCAAGTTCCATCTTTCTTCTGTACTAGCATGATTGGGCTCCCACAAGGTGATGAGATGGGACAGATGTGACCCTTGTGGAGAAATTCTTGGATATGTCACTTGATCTCCTCATTCTCTAACAAAGAGAGGTGATAGATTGGCCCATTGGGCAGCGGTGCGCCGGGGGTCAGATCGATGAGGTGCTTCACCTGGAGGTGCAGAGGTACCCCTATAGGTGAGGAGAAGATATTTGTATATTCTTCGATGACCTTATCTACTTGTTTCTGCTATGTGGAGAGGTCGGCCGTAGAGACCCTAGATGTGGTTGTGATCTTTCGCTTGTTCTGAGAATGAATCACGAAGAATATAAACTTCCCCATCTGAGAGATGACCTTCCTGCATTGCTTAGCAGAGATCAAGGAAATAGCACTAGGTGGGACTACCTCGGGT
>JASDQU010688126.1:16431-31581 GCA_032191745.1 Picea mariana
CAGTATTTATACATATACCGAAAGAGAAAAGAAACAAGCTGGAACCCTCAGGAAAGAAGGGAATATTTGTGGGATACTATGAGGTCTCCAAGGCCTTCAGGATCTATATACCAGGTCACCGCCACATTGAGATCAGCAGGGATGTGACCTTTGTTGAAGATGCAGCGCTCAAGAAATCGAGAAAATGCCAGCTTGAAGAGGTATATGAAGAGGAACCCGTAATCCCCAGAATTGCAGAATCAGTGAGGGAGGTTCCCAGAGCTGTAGAACCAGTGAGGGAAGTCGTAACTTCCCCTGATGAGGAAATTCTAGAAGACCATGATATAATAGAAGTTCAAGAGCCTCCTCAGATGATGATCCTCCATAAAAGAAAGCCATCTTGGGCTAGAGAGATTATTCAAGATGGAGAGAAGTATGGCGTTCCTGAAGGAACCACGAGACAGGGGAAAAGACCAAAGCCATTCTCCAATTATACAGATTTGATGTGTGATCTCCTAGAGGAGCCTACCTGCTTTGAAGAAGCCATTCAGAGGAAAGAATGGGCAGATGCCATGATAGAAGAATACCAATCCATAATAAACAACGATGTATGGGAAATAGTTCCCAGACCGAATAGCAAGGATGTGATATCGTCCAGATGGCTCTTCAAAATAAAACATGTTGCTGATGGAAGTATTGATAAGTATAAAGCAAGATTTGTAGCTCGTGGCTTTTCTAAAAAGGAAGGAATTGACTATGAAGAGACATTCGCTCCTATAGCCAGATACACTTCGGTCAGAACCATCATAGGCCTTGCAGCTAAGATGAAGTGGAAGTTACACCAGATGGATGTAAAGACAGCTTTTCTAAATGGTGTTATCGAAGAGGAAGTGTATATAGAGCAACCTCAATAATTTGAAGTTGAAGACAGAAAGTCTTATGTCTGCAAGTTGAAGAAAGCCTTGTACGGATTGAAGCAAGCTCCTAGAGCTTGGTATGGCTGGATAGACCACTTTTTGATGAGCTTGGGCTTTACCAAGAGTAAAGCATATTCTAACCTCTACTTCAAGGTTATGAACGATGAGCCAGTAATACTATTATTGTATGTGAATAACTTATTTTTAACTAGAGAAGAAAATCTCATCATTGAATGTAAGAAGAGACTCGCTTCAGAATTTGAGATGAAAGACCTTGGCCTAATGCAGTATTTCTTAGGTCTGGAGGTATGGTAGAGTCCAGAGAGGATCTTCCTTAACCAAGGGAAGTATGCAGTCGAAATCTTGAAGAGATTCGACATGTTAGAATGCAAGCCCATGAATACACCCATAGAAACGAAACTGAAGCTGCTGGTCGATACTTCATCAGAATTGATTGATGCCACACTGTATAGACATATTATTGGATCATTGATGTACCTGACAAACACCGGACCATATATTTGTTTTTCCGTGAACACCTTGAGTCAGTTTCTGGTAGAACCCGAACATGTTCACCTAGTGGCTGCAAAAGATGTGATGAGGTACCTTAAGGGTACATTAGATTGTGGTCTCAGTTATGATGGAGATCATGATTTCACATTGAGTGGATACACTGATTCAAATTGGGCAGGAAGTGTTTTTGATAGAGGATGTTGTTTCAGTTTGGGATCAGCCATGATCTCATGGCAGAGTAGGAAGCAATCCAGCATTGCTCTCAGCACAACGGAAACATAATACATTGATGCGTGTTCTGCTAGCTGCAAAGCTATATGACTTTGAAAATTGTTGACCAGTCTATTTGACCTAGAGATGGAGGCAACCATGATCCTATGTGACAACCAGAGCTGCATAAAGATGATAAAAAATCATGTATTCCATGATAAGTCGAAGCACATAGAGATCCGATATCATTACATCCATGACATGGTGCAGAGAGGAGCCATAAAGCTCCACTACGTTAGCACAGATGAAGAGGTTAGTGATGTGTTGACCAAGCGTCTATCTCATGTAAAGTTTGAGCACTTTCGAGATAAGCTTGGTATAGTCCGAAAGGACCCTCCTCGAAAGGGGGAGTAGTTGTTGTGATGAGACATCTCTTGCTTCCAACCTGATGGTTGTGACGTAAAGTAAAAGGATGTGATGTGACTAGTACTGAGCTTCCAGCTTGATAACTGTGACGTAAAGCCAGTCTAGTATCTTGCTTCCAGCTTGAGTGTTGTGACATAAAGCAAGAAGATGAGATCAGACTAATACCGTGCTTCCAACCTGATAGTTGTGACATAAAACCAGTTTAGTATCTTGTTTCTAGCTTGAGTGTTGTGACGTAAAGAAAGACGATGAGATGTGACTAGTACTAAGCTTCCAGCTTGATAGTTGTGACGTAAAGCCAGTCTAGTATCTTGCTTCCAGCTTGAGTGTTGTGACGTAAAGAAAGAAGATGAGATGAGACTAGTACTGTGCTTCCAGCCTAATAGCTGTGACGTAAAGCCAGTCTAGTATCTTACTTTCAGCTTGAGTATTGTGACGTAAAGCAAGACGATGAGATGAGACTAGTACTATGCTTCCAGCCTGATAGTTGTGACGTAAATCCAGTCTAGTATCTTGCTTCCAGCTTGAGCGTTGTGACGTAAAGAAAGACAATGAGATGAAACTAGTACTGTGCTTCCAGCTTGATGGTTGTGACATAAAGCCAGTCTAGTATCTTGCTTCCAGCTTGAGTGCTGTGACGCAAAGCAAGACATTGAGATGAGACTAGTACTGTGCTTCCAGCTTGAGAAGCTGTGACGTAAAGCCAGTCTAGTATCTTGCTTCCAGCTTGATTGCTATGACGTAAAGCAAACCGAGTATTATGCTTCCAGCTTAACAACTGTGACGTAAAGCCAGTCATGTATTATGATGAGCCAGCCTCGTGCTGTGATGATGATGATGATGTATTAGTTTTATACTAATACATATTGATGCAGATGATGATTGCATTCCTTTGAGGATGACGATGCTGCCGATGAAGAAAACTTTCGATGATTTATAGATATGTCAGTCAGTGTTCCAATATGATATTGATGATGCTGTCCTCCTGATGCTCTTGATGATAAAGGCCTCTCTCTCGCCTGATGCTACTGAAGAGTACCCTTCTTGTTAAGGGGGAGTGTTGAAATAATGTAACTGCAAAGTGTATTCTTATTATTATTTGATATATTATTCATTGGATCAATCCCCATTGTGGATTGATCATGTTGGCTATTGTAAATGACCAAATCCCCTTTTGCGGATTGGTCATAATGTAATTGTAATAGGTAGAAAGAGAAGTCGGCCCCAGAATATATCAAAGAGGCCCCGAAATATAATAAAAGTGGTTATAACCACCCAGGAGAAGAAGTCATCCCTACCAGTGAAAGGACACTCCCACACGTGCCAGTCTTGTATAAATAAGGAGGCTAGCGCCTCACTTAGACACACACTCACTTGTTCATTGAGAGACAAGTTTCGGAGCTGTAGTTGGAGAAGAGAGAGAGAGAGAGAGGCACATCTTTGGGAGAGGACTTTCTGTACTTGCTTGAGTTATCTCTTGGCATTGTATTGGCTATCTATATTAAGGAATTTTTGCTGGGTTTTCTGCCCCATGAGGGTTTCCCAGGATAAATGATGTGTCTCTTGTGATTGTGTATTTCAAAGTGATCTTATCTTATGCTGTTGTTATTCATTGAAATGTAAAGAACTATAATAATGGCTTAAACATTAACATGTCATTGGAGGCACAATGCCTAGGTTCACAACCCATGTTGTTACTTTGACCGGAACCTCTTCCGTCTAGGCTCACTCCTAGGGAAGCTAAGGGGTGTAATCTCTAGTTTCTAGTTAAATTTTAAAGTTAAGTTCTAGGAGTTGACTTTAATTTGTTAAGGTTTGGGGGGATTCTAACCTAAGATGCTAAGGTAGCAATGCAAGATGCAAGGTTAGTATGTTAAGCAAGCCTTTTCCTAGGGCAACTAAGACTAGTGCCTAAGATTGGGCAAGGGGTCAACTAAAGTTAAAGGGTGATTCGTTACAAATATGATTACAAGATATACAAAAGAATAATTGAATCAGATATTGGGTACAAGATTTACAAGTAAAGAATACTAAGATACAATAAGCAAGCTAACCACTTTAATTATTCGTGTGCATGATACAAGAAGATCAAAGCATCAACATATTTACAAGATTATCATCAACACATCATTATCTCCAACCAAGAAGATTTAAAGATTTAAGGACAAGTGTTCCAAGATGATCAAGACTCTTAGTTATCAAACCCACAAAGTATCTATTAGGTAACTAAGCCCAAGGTTTAATTGTTTAATAAGTTAAGGGTTCTTTAAGGTTGAAAGAATTTATTTACCCTTACAAATTATTTCACCAAAGCCTCCTCCTCTTATTGCCAAATGATTGTCGGATGCTCAAGAAGTATGGCAACAAGGCCCACCCTAGCTTTGCAGGTTAGCCCGAAAGATTGAGTTCTCACAGAAAGGACGCTCCATGCCACGAGACCGTCCCCGGCCTAATCACCTTTCGTTGCCCCTCAATCCCCGTTTTAGATGGTGAAGATGGTGGTCTAAGGTACCCTATTAAGTCTATTAAGTTAATATATGAATTAGGTAGACTTTTAGATATGTTTTTAGAGTGTTTTAAAGATTTTATAACACTTTTAAAATGTGATTTAGTGACTTGGCCGAAACTCACTTCAGCCTAAAATGTGTTGCTTAAGATTGTGAAATGAAAGGCATTAACACATATATGCTATGTGAGATAAAATGAATTAGTTGCACAATATATAGCTTGCAAAGTAAAGAAAAAAACTACAAGGGAAAAAACAACTTGCCAACAAGATGAAAATAGAAGCACACTTATCTTATGATTAAGAGCATTTAGATATGAGTATTAAGTGTGAGAAGGAAAAAGATTTAAGTGTTTGCCTACACTATCAACTTATCAATGAGATTACTTCAAGCATGTGGCAAATGGCCTTAAAAGATTAATGCATGAAATAAAAAAAATACCATTCACTTATTGAAGCATTTAAACATTTAGGGTTCTAGATCTAAGCATATAAGATAAAGATTAAACTTTGAAGAACTTTAAGCATGCAAATAGATCTAGTTAAGTTATTATGCCCAATAGGCTTAAGCTAAAGAACTATTGTGTATGAGATCTAGGTCTAGAATATTTTAGACATTAAGCATTTAGAGATCAATAACACATTATCAAACCCTAACATTACCTTTGGGGTATTCCTCTCCCAATAGGTAGGCAATTATTAGACTTTTAAAAGATAACTTGGGAAGAAAGCGATAGAAGAAAGAGACAAGCAAGCAAGAGGAAGCAAGCAAGATAAGCAAGCAAGGCAAGTAAGCAAGAGAAAGAACTCACTAACCCCACGTCCTAGCTTAGGAGAGTGACCTTGAGATGAAAAAATAAAAGTAGATCTAAGCCCAAACTCACATGTGGGAGGTAGGTCGTACCAATCCTTCTCCCAAGACTATGAGCAACTAAGAAGTTGCTAGAAAGTGAAGAAAAAATGAGAAATTAGCTAGGAAAAATGAAGAGAAAGATTGAGAATGTTACCCACTTGAAGAAAGAGGTAATGGAGTGTTGTGTGGACGTTTTGGGGTAGCATAACTGTCCCAACCAGATCTGAACCTACAAAAACCAACAAGGCATACTTGTTGGAAATGCTACACACAACAAGCAAAGATGAAGAAAAATTTCTATTTTTGATAGAAATTTTTCATATAGAAAATTTTATAGAAAAAATAGATTTAAATGACCAATATGCTATGTTAAGCTAACTGAAATATAGATGAATGTGAACAACAATATAGAAGAAGAGTAAATGGTGAGAAAAACATGGAGTTTGTATATGTCTCAAGGGAGCCTTCTTGCTTGAGGTGTTTCCAATGAAACCCTTGAAGCTAAACATGCAAAACTGAAGAGGTGATGTGCATACAAGAGATAATATGTTGCATATACTAACAAGATGACATTTCAATCCTATCTAGCATAACAATATATATAGATCTACAAGCATGTGCATTATTAGATCTACCCAAATAACATTTTACCTTAGGATCCAATGGATGCAATCACCAAAAAAAATTGAACCACTTTACCTCATGTGTATGGCAAGAAAAAACATGTGCATAACTCTTCCAATAATCCTCCAAAGTTTTCTCTTTATTACTCAAGAAGAGGATCTTGACGAAAACTATCTCCAAAATCCCAAGAGCTAGAGAATGGAAAATGTGGAGAGAGAGAAAGAGAGAGAGAGAGAGAGAGAGAGAGAGAGATCAAGTAGCATAACATTAGCTCAAGATATGGTGAAGAGGAAGTGAGAAAATGGATCTATTTATACTTGGAGAGACAAACTCACCCCTCTTGGATCAATGCCAAGTGTCCACCACCAAGCAAAATAGTAGATCCAAAGGCTAGGGCACACCATCTAGGGTTTAGATCATAGATCTAGGGTTTAGATGGGTGTGAGAAATGTTGGGATCACACAAAAGTGTAGTGAGAGGCTATGGGATACGTGCCAAGGGAAATGAGAGTTAAATAATTTTTTTTATTTAAATTGTTTTGGAATTTTCCAAGTGGGAGAAAGCTTAACTCTCTTAGGAGGGCACACCACTTGGGGGAGATCACATGGATCAAGGATGTGGATGAGTGAGGGAGTGTTGGGATCAAACAAAAAGGCAAGTGGGAGGCTAGGAAAGGTGTGCCAAAGGATATAATAAGTCTCCCCTTTATTTTTTCATTATTTTTTTACTTTTTGGAGACTTTCTACAAGGGAGGCACACCCCTCTAGGCAAAGTGACGTTTTTGCTTAATGACTAGGTGGGGGGGTGATGTGAGGATTGGAAAAGGTTAGAAAAGTTTAGGAAAAATCTCTCTCATTTTTATCCATCTTTACATCATCCTTTTAACTCATTTTTAAAAATTACATTTTTGCTATGTTTGAACTTAACAATTAAAATTGTTGTTTTTTTACTAACTGACACTCCGTGTGGACAAACCCATAGCAAAAGTTGTCCAACTGAGTTGAAACTTGGTCCATGGATGTGGGGGGTTCTATTCCATTTCTTTTGAGCACAAATACCCCTATCAAAAGTTCAAGGACCTAGTTTTTACATTTTTTGCTAAAAAATAATCAATTAATTAAATAATTAGACCTCCAAAGTTAGGGAAATTTAATTAAAAACAAATTAATTTAAAAAAACTATTATAAATTCGACGGAATTCCACAAAACTTTCTAAGATGTCTTGCATGGTCATTTACAATGATTCCCTACAATAGTTACGAAAAGATAAGCCCACTAGAACGTCGTTCACCATTTTGGAGGAATTATTGCAAGTGTGAAGGAAAACTCTAGGAAAATCAATAAGGCTGAAAAACTCAATTGATAACCTGAGGATAAAAAACCCTCAGTGAAAAAAACTCTCCCAGTGAACCGATCCCAAGGTAACTGTCCTAGACATGATTCATGCAAACCTATTACATTATTAACCCACGCAGGGGTGCGGAAATTCCAATTACAAAAAGAAGTGTCGGGGCCAAACATGCCCTGTAGAACCAAAGTCTTCGACAAATTTGCATCTGATGATGCATCTCTTCATGGCACATGGAGTTGACCACCTATGTTGGAGAGGCGGTCAACATCTAGCTCCACATGGGGACGTGTGTTCGATCTTCTCACTCGAGACGAAGAACATACGAAAATCCAACATCTACAATAGAGTGCTCACCAATAACCAACATAAGAATACATATATACATGATTAAATAAATGAATGTTATATACAACATTTACAAAATGAAATGACTATTTATACAACATCAATATTTTACAACAAAAGAAATCTATGGTATGGATTTTTTTTTTCTAAGTACATATTGACATAATAAATTGAAATAATACAAAATTAAAATACAAAGAAGGGTTAGAGATACGTTACAACCATCCATGCAATGGATGGAATGATGTCACAAGTGTCTGAAACATCCTTGTCCAGGATGGCTCACAGAGGACCCCTTCCCAAGTTTTATCAACTTGAAATTTTTTGTGAGGAAGAACCAACCAAGAATCATGATTCTTCTTCCCTTCAACCAAACACTGGAACATGACAAGCCGTGTAAACTTTGAATACTGTGCTGCTCATGACTGTCAAGGTGGGAGGCCAACCAATACTCATAATGATACGGCATTGACAAACTGAAGTTGCCCTCCATTTCCCCATAATTCTGCATTAATTCATCTTTTTGTTGAGAGGTTGAAAAAAAATATATCACAAGAACCATCATACTGTTTTCCTCAAGATTTTCAAAGTTATCCTTCAAAAAGATTGGTTCATCGGGAGGAGGGTGGGGACTTGAATCATCTAGATATACAACATTTTCAAACTCAAATTCCTTATCTCCTCAAAATGAATGATCGGCTCAACGATGGATCCATCCGGAATTTCCCAATTAACTTCCTTATCTTTTTCACTACCAAGCTCAAGTTCAAGGGGGTCTAGAGATTTAACATAAGTTTCATCTTCTGCAAAGCGAGCCTCCATGATATCTAGTTGTAAGTTCATGGCTTCAAACTATTTGTTATGGGCAATCTGTATGGCCTCACAGTGTTTTGCATGGACAATCTACCTGTTCAGAATTATTTCTTTAAGCTCCTTAATGGGATTTGGTGGAGTATCTTCCTCCATGTCTAAACTGATTGTGTCCATATCTTGAAGGTTCTTTCCCTTCCATCTTTCCATAAAATCATCAACCAATTCATGTGGAAACATGCTAGCTTCATCCAAAAACTTTTTCAAGTTCAAAGATGCAGAGAATAGGCCGTGAGTTCCTTCTCGAAGAATACTTTGTCAAATTATTTTAAAAAGTGGAGTCGCCAGATGACCAAGTTTTATCTTAGACAAACAAGAGCATCAAACAAAGCAAAAACAAAAAGGAAAACAAAAGTTAATTTATTAAGTTTGGAACAAGAATTGGATATCAGTGAGTGCTTCTTCCCTAAGACTTTCAAACAACCCACAAGAATCGCTCCTTGCAGTATACTTGGCAGAATTTTTCAATGGAGTCGCCACTTGGACAAGAATCACACAAAGCTAACCAATCACAGGTTCAAAGAATTTTAAGGCCTAAAGATTTTATTATTTAGTTCTTAAAGAATTAAGTTAAAGTTGTTTTGACCAAGGATAAATGACTTATCCCTGGCAACGACGTCAAAGATGTTGCCGTCCTAATACACACTTGCAAACATGAGCTAAGTCTAACTCACTTAGTGTGTCCTTGGAGGCACAATGCCTAGGTTCACAGCCCACGTTGTCACTTTGACCGGAACCTCTTCTGTCTAGGCTCACTCCTAGGGAAGCCAAGGGGTGTAGTCCCTAGTCTCTAGTTAAGTTTTAAAATTAAGTTCTAGGAGTTGATTTTAGTTTGGTAAGGGTTGGGGGGATTATAACCTAAGATGCTAAGGAAGCAATGCAAGATGCAAAGTTAGTATGTTAAGCAAGCCTTTTCCTAGGGCAACTAAGACTAGTGCCTAAGATTGGGCAAGGGGTCAATTAAAGTTAAAGGGTGATTCGTTACAAATATGATTACAAGATATACAAAAGAATAATTGAATCAAATATTGGGTACAAGATTTATAAGTAAAGAATACTAAGATACAATAAGCAAGCTAACCACTTTAATTATTTGCATGCAGGATACAAGAAGATCAAAGCATCATCACATTTACAAGATTATCATCAACACATCATTATCACCAACCAAGAAGATTTAAAGATTTAAGGACAAGTGTTCCAAGATGATCAAGACTCTTAGTTATCAAACCCACAAAGTATTTATTAGGTAATTAAGCCCAAGGTTTAATTGTTTAATAAGTTAAGGGTTCTTTAAGGTTGAAAGAATTTATTTACCCTTACAAATTATTTCACCAAAGCCTCCTATTGCCAAATGACTGCTGGATGCTCAAGAAGTATGGCAACAAGGCCCACCCTAGCTTCGCAGGTCAACCCAAAAGATTGAGTTCTCACAGAAAGGATGCTTCGTGCCACGAGACAGTCCCTGGCCTAATCACCTTTCTTTGCCCCTCAATCCCCGTTTTAGATGGTGAAGATGGTGGTCTTAGGTACCCTATTAAGTCTATTAAGTTAATATATGAATTAGGTAGACTTTTAGATATGTTTTAGAGTGTTTTAAAGATWTTATGACACCTTTAAGATGTGATTTAGTGACTTGGCCGAAACTCACTTTAGCCTAAAACGTGTTGTTTAAGATTGTGAAATGAAAGACATTAACACATATATGYTATGTGAGAGCAAATCAATTAGTTGCACAATAGATAGCTTGCAAAGTAAAGAAAGAAAATACAAGGGCAAGAACAACTTGCCAACAAGATGAAAAGAGAAACACACTTATCTTATGATTAAGAGCATTTAGATATGAGTATCAAGTGTGARAAGGAAAAAGATTTAAGTGTTTGCCTACACTATCAACTTATCAATGAGATTACTTCAAGCATGTGGCAAATAGTCTTAAAAGATTAATGCATGAAAGAAAAAAAAACACCATTCACTTATTGAAGCATTTAAACATTTAGGGTTCTAGATCTAAGCATGTAAGATAAAGATTAAACTTTGAAGAGCTTTAAGCATGCAAATAGATCTAGTTAAGTTATTATGCCCAATAGGCTTAAGCTAAAGAACTATTGTGTATGAAATCTAGATCTAGAATATTTTAGACATTAAGCATTTAGAGATCAATAACACATTATCAAACCCTAACATTAACTTTGGGGTATTCCTCTCCCAATAGGTAGGCAATTATTAGACTTTTAGAAGATAACTTGGGAAGAAAGAGATAGAAGAAAGAGAGAAGCAAGCAAGAGGAGAAGCAAGCAAGGTAAGTAAGCAAGAGAAAGAACTCACTAACCCCACGTCCTAGCTTAGGAGAGTGACCTTGAGATGAAAAAATAAAAGCATATCTAAGCCCAAACTCACATGTGGGAGGTAGGCCATACCAATCCTTCTCCCAAGACTATGAACAAGTAAGAAGTTGCTAGAAAGTGAAGAAAGATTGAGAAATTAGCTAGGAAAAATGAAGAGAAAGGTTGAGAATGTTACCCACTTGAAGAAAGAGGTATTGGAGTGTTGTGTGGACATTTTGGGGTTGCATAACCCTCTCAACCAGATCTGAACCTGCAAAAACCAGCAAGGTATACTTGCTAGAAATGCTACACACAACAAACAAAGATGAAGAAAAATTTCTATTTTTGGTAGAAATTTTTCACATAGAAAATTTTATAGAAAAAGTAGATTTAGATGACCAATATGCTATGTTAAGCTAGCTGAAATATAGATGAATGTGAACAACAATATAGAAGAAGAGTAAATGGTGAGAAAAACATGGATTTTGTATGTGTCTCAAGAGAGCCTTCTTGCTTGAGGTGTTCCCAATGAAACCTTGAATCTAAACCTGCAAAACTGAAGAGGTGATGTGCATACAAGAGATAATATGTTGCATATACTAACAAGATGACATTTCAATCCTATCTAGCATAACAAGATATATAGATCTACAAGCATGTGCATTACTAGATCTACCCAAATAACATTTTACCTCAGGATCCAATGGATGCAATCACCAAAAAAATTTGAACAACTTTACCTCATGTGTATGGCAAGAAAAAACATGTGGATAAGTCTTCCAATAATCCTCCAAAGTTTTCTCTTTATTACTCAAGAAGAGGATCTTGGAGAAAACTATCTCCAAAATCCTAAGAGCTAAAGAATGGAAAATGTGGAGAGAGAGAGAGAGAGAGAGAGAGAGAGAAATCAAGTAGCATAACATTAGCTCAAGATATGGTGAAGAGGAAGTGAGGAAAGTGATCTATTTATACTTGGAGAGGCAAGCCCACTCCTCTTGGATCAATGCCAAATGTCCACCACCAAACAAAAGAGTAGATCCCAAGGCTAAGGCACACCATCTAAGGTTTAGATCATAGATCTAGGGTGTAGATGGGTGTGGGAAATGTTGGGATTACACAAAAGTATAGTGAGAGGCTATGGGATACATGCCAAGGGAAAGGAGAGAGTTAATTTTTTTATTTTTTTTAAATTATTTTGGAATTTTCCAAGTGGGGGGAAGCTTAACTCTCCTAGGAGGGTGCACCACTTGGGGGAGATCACATGGATCAAGGATGTGGATGAGTGAGAGAGTGTTGGGATCAAGCAAAAAGGCAAGTGGGAGGCTAGGAAAGGCGTGCCAAGGGATATAATAAGTCTCCCCTTTATTTTTTCATTATTTTTTTACTTTTTGGAGACTTTCTAGAAGGGAGGCACACCCCTCTAGGCAAAGTGACGTTTTTGCTTAATGGCTAGGTGGGGGAGTGATGTGAGGGTTGGAAAAGGTTAGGAAAAATCTCTCTCATCTTTATCCATCTTTACATCATCCTTTTAACTCATTTTTAAAAATTACATTTTTGCTATGTTTGGACTTAGCAATTAAAATTGTTGTTTTTGACTGACTGACACTCCGGGTGAACAAACCCATAGTAGAAGTTGTCCAACTGAGTTGAAACTTGGTCCATGGATGTGGGGGGTGCTATTCCATTTCTTTTGAGCACAAATACCCCTATCAAAAGTCCAAGTACAATTTTTGCTCAAAAATAATCCATTAATTAAATAATTAAACCTCCAAACTTAGGGAAATTTAATGAAAAATTAATTAATTTAAAAAAATTATTCTAGACTCGACGGAATTCCGCGAAACTTTCTAAGATGCCTTGCATGGTCATTTACAATGATTGCCTAAAATAGTTACCAAAAGATAAGCCCACTAGAACGTCGTTCACCACTTTGGAGAAATTATTGCAAGTGTGAGGGAAAAACTCAAGGGAAATCAATAAGGCTAAAAAAACCCAATTGATAACCTGAGGATAAAAAACCCTCGGTGAAAAGAACTCTCCCAGTGAACCGATCCCAAGGTAACTGTCCTAGACATGACTCATGCAGACCTATTACATTATTAACCCACACAGGGGTGCGGAAATTCCAATTACAAAAAGAAGTGATGGGGCCAAACATGCCCTGTAGAACCAAAGTTTTCGATAAATTTGCATCTGATGATGCATCTCTTCATGGCACATGGAGTTGACCACCTATGTTGGAGAGGCGGTCAACAGGCCTAAACCCTTACAAATCTACTGCAAATACAAGTAGGGCCACACATGTGAAGAATGACACTCCAAGGGTACATATGTCAAGCTCCAAGGTGATATCATAAACAAACAAGGCTCCAATGCAAGGGGATCTACAAGATTGTGCCCAATGTTGCTCCTACATGCCTCCAAAAAATCCAATGCTCCTAATAAGCCATGTGCTCCACTAGGTCCACTCCACCTACATGAACATTGTCACAACCCTGGTGTCCCCAAGTCAACTCCATGCCTCCATGCAAGCATCCAATCCACCCCATGCTATCCAGGGCTCAATGCGCTCTTTTAGAATGTCAAATGCTCCTCCTCCAATGGAGGGAGTCCTCTCAAGCGACCATCCAATCTCCACATGGCCATCATGAAGAATGTCCCAAGTTATTTGAAGATCTCAGATGCTCCAAGGAAGAATGTCATGCAAGAATCCAACTGGGGTCAAGCAACCATTGAGTAAGCCACCTCCAATTTGTGAGTCCATCATAGACCATCTAAGGGCTAATCATACTTCCTCCTCTAGAATGTCAAACACTCCTCCAATGCAAGGTGTCTTCTCAAGCAACCAACCAATCTCCACATGGCCATCATGAAGAATGTCCCAAGTTATTTGAAGATCTCAAATGCTCCAAGGAAGAATGTCATGCAAGAATCTAGCTAGGGTCAAGACACCACTGGGTAAGCCACTTCCAATGTGTGAGTCCATCATGGACCATCCAAGGGCTAATCATACTACCCACCTTTAGAATGTCAAACGCTCCTTCTCCAATGTAGGGCCGCGGGCGTCCTCTCAAGCAATGAACCAATCTCCACAAGCCATCATGAAGAATGCCCCAAGCTATTTGAAAATCTTAAATGCTTCAAGGAAGAATGTCATGCAAGAATCCAACTAGGGTCAAGCAACTGTTGAGTAAGTCACCTCCAATGTGAAAGTCTATCATAGACCATCCAAGGGCTAATGATACACCATGTACCCAAAATCTCATGAAGCATCCCCAAACATGGTGTCAACACTTTCAGAATAACCCCAAAAGCTAACAAAGCCGATGGGTCATTAATGATTGTTCAAAAGACTAAGACAAAAGAAATCGTGGAGGATGAACCTTTGAATGAAAAACATAAAAGAAAAAGGAAAAAGAAACGAAAACAATCATAAATAAAAAAATGCCCTATAAAACAAGATAAATATTAATTTATTAATTCAATTTTGTACTAATTTATTTATGAAAATATTAAATTCAAAAACAAGTCACAAAGCATAACATAGACTAATCTGATGGGTCATCAATGACTACTCAAAAGACTCAGACCAAAGCAATTGTGGAGGATGAACCTCTGAATGAAAAAAAAAAGAGAAAAAAAAAAAACAANAAAAAAAAAAAAGAGAAAAAAAAAAAAACAATCATAAATAAAAAATGCCCTATAAAACATGATATAGATTAATTTATTAATCTAATTTCGTACTAATCTATTTATGAAAATATTAAATTCAAAAACAAGTCAGAAAGCATAACATAGACTAATTTAGTAATTCAATTTTGTACTAGTTTATTTATGAAAATGTTAAGTTCAATCAATTCAGAGATACTAAGATCAATAACTGTCCAGCATTTGAGTTTTGTTCCATTACTTTGGAGCTTTGTTACATAAAGCCGATAATTAAAGGCAACGTTTTTCATAAATATTGTTTTATATTACTCTAATCACTGATCAATAACTTCAGGTAACTTCATATATGATAGATATCCTCTTCACTTATTGGCTCCTCCAATAAGACCTATTCCTGTCATTCCACAATAAAATGCTCAGGCTACCATTTTAAATACAACTATAGCTTTGATGGTACATCAATAGACAATGATGGGCTATCCTTTAGTGGCTGGAAATCCCCAGAAGGACTACAAACTTGCAAAAAGAATCTTAAAGTTCTACATTCTGGTGGAACAAGA
>JASDQU010688126.1:101413-115037 GCA_032191745.1 Picea mariana
AAAAAAAAATTGAATTGGCTGCCAACAAACCAATATCCACTTTGGGGGGTCACCTTCTCATCTTAGGAAGGCCATGGTTAGCCATGACTGACGCACACATTGGTTGCATATCCAGGAATATGACAATATCCCATGGAAATTCGGCGAAAATAATTACTTTATACCCCCATGCCAAACCTAGCATGGAAAATGAAATCCATGTGTGGATAGACGACGAACACAATGATGAAGAAAGTGTCTAGTAGCTCCTTATAGTTGATAAAGAAATTTGCATTAAAAATAGTACAAAAGATGACCTAATCAATAGTTTTGTTAGAAATCCTCATACATCTTCTCGCCCAAATTCTCAGTTTCTAAATTCTATAATGGACATTGATGAACATAAAGATACTATAACAAATTCATATCCATATATTTTTTCCATGGTTATTCCTAACCAGGAAACCAAACGTACCGGTATTCCTATATAAGTTAGTACCAAAAAAACTTTGAACATTAACCCACAACTGTCAGCCTCACAAAAACAATAATCAGTTCATATTTTGCATGAACATGGTGAAGTATTCCATGGGAATGCACATATATGAAGGGAATACACCTAGAACTATGCACACATCACATTTATGTAAGAAATGATGCCAGACTAGTAAGGAAACCTCAGTGTCTGATGAACCCAACTTTGAAAGAGATAGTTAAAGAAGAATTACAAAAGTTGTTCAATGTAAATTTCATCTATTCTATCTCCGATAGCCAATGGGTCTCCCCTATAGTGATAGTACCGAAGAAAAATGGAAAGTGGAGGATTTGTGTTAACTATAGAGAATTGGACAAATCCACCCAGAAATACCATTTTCCCTTGCCATTGATCGATCAAGTCCTTGACACCTTAGCAGGGAAAATTTTATTCTCATTTATTGACGAATTTAGTGGATACAACCAAATCCAGATAGCTCCCAAGGATCAAGACAAGACCACATTTACTTACCTCTGGGAGACATTCACTTATTGTGTATTACCCTTTGGGATTTGTAATGATCCAACTACCTTTTAGCAGGTTGTCCTTGGGATTTTTACGATCTAATTCACGATTGTGTCGAGATCTATATGGATTATTTACAGTCTATGGAAAGGCATTTGAAGAGGCCCTTGCTAATTTGGAAAGAATGCTTAAAAAATTCAAAACCACTAACCTCTCCCTTAGTGATGATAAATGCCACATGTTTCTCACTGAGGGTATCGTTCTTGGTCATCACATTTCCCCTACAGGTATCATAGTGTATCCAACCAAAGTAGAGGTAATAAAATTTCTTCCTCCAAAATCACATAAAGAGGTACACTGATTTTTGGGACATGTTGATTTCTATGATCGTTTTATTGAAAAACTTAGTAAGCTTGAATCTCCTTTATTTTCATTAATTTCTAAGGATACATATTTTCTTTGGACTAATCATTGCCAATTCACTTTTGAAGTTCTTAAGGAATGATTCTCTGATGCTCTTGTTACAAGGGGATATGAACGGTCCCTCCCCTTTCATATTTCTATAGATACTTTGGACATAGCCATTGGAACGGTTCTAGGAAAACAAGAAGATCATAAACCCTATGCAATCTAATACATCAACAAAAAACCGACCCCTGCAGAATTCAACTACACAATAATGAAAAAGGAAAAGGAATTTTTCTATGTTGTTTATTCCATTAATAAATGCAAGCATTATATAATGAGGTATCCTATTTTTGTACATACAGATCATTATGATATCTGACACTTGATGAATAATCCCATCACTACTGGTATAGTAACTAGGTGGTTATTGTTATTACTAGAGTTTGATATCACCATCATTGATAATCCTGGTAGGGATAATGTTGTTGCAGACTTCCTATCCAGACTTACCAATGAAGGTGATGTTGTACATGTAGAGGATAACTTTCTCGATGAGCATCCTTTTGCATTATCTACTCACACCCCATGGTATGTAGATATTGCTAATTACTTAGTTGCAGGAGATATTTCGAGCCACCTTTCATCACGAGAATGACAACACACAATTCAATAGAGTCCAAAGTATTCTTGGATAGATGGATACCTCTTGTACATGGGGATGAACCTTATGATCCAACATTGTGTTAGAGAGGATGAATTTACAACATTCTTAAGGCTTGTCATGACGAGCCTTGTGGTGGAAAATTCACCAATAAAAGGATTGGTCCTGAAATACTTCACATGGGATACTATTGGCCCAATGTGTTTCAAGATGCAAAGCGGTGTGGGAAAAGTTGTGATAGCTGTCAGAGGATGGTCCAACCTATCTGATCCAATGAAATGTTACTCTAAACCCAAATTTTTATAGTTCCTTTTGATAAATGGGCCTTGGACTTTGTAGGGAAAGTCCACCCTTCGTCCCACCATAAAATCCATATTTTGGTCGATACAGATTATGTTACTAAATGGGCGGAGGCTAAAGCACTTCCACAGGTCATCGAGAAAGTTGTAGCAGACTTCCTTTATGAATATATTTTTGTTCATTATAGATTACCATGATAAATTGTCAATGATGGAGGACCTCAATTTACCTCTCACTTGATTATAAAACTTACCAAAGAGTATATGATTCGACACCATATTACTTCCCCTTATCATCCACAAGCCAATGGGCAAGTAGTGTTATAGCAAATTTTGCCTCACCCCTTGAAAATTGCTTGGATGGCCTTTCCATTTCCCTATGCAGACTTGAAGTTCCCTCTTTTACCTTCCAGAGCAAAAAAAACACATTTTCCCACATATACGTGCCCTACCATCTAAACAACATGCGTATACACAAGTTGCTCCACTACAACTCGCGTTCATCGGGTTTGGTGCTCAAAATTAAAAATTATGTCAGGTTTCCATGTCATGTCACGAGATCCATGATCCTCGACTTTCCATATACTGGAAATGCTCTGACTCGACCCTTCAGTTCCATTTGAAAGCTATAAATTGAGCCTTGTCCAAGCTGTGGAAAGGAGGAGAATTCAACTTTTGAGAGCAAAGATACTCTCGAGAAATTTCACTTCACATTGAGTCTGCATCCCTTTATCCTTGAAAGCATGAACTCATTGTTCAACCCCCAAGCTCTTCCTTATTTGATGGAGAACCTCATTGTATTATTTATATGAGCTTGTCGTTGGTGGAGGATTTAAGTGATGGAGGCCCAGTTGGAGGGACTTAGTTTCTCGGTTCCGAGATGTGCCAACATTGAAGTTTTTCACCTATCTACTTCTGTTGATTATTTTAATAGAAATACTCTTTTCTTGTCCAATTGATATCTTGCAAATATTTGAATTATTATTCCATCGACATATTTGTCATGTATGTTAATGGATTATTCTATTTTATATGCTAACATTATATATTATCACCATATGCTTGCGTATATTAGTTGTTCAGGACAAGTTGCAAGTATAAAGCTTTGAGTTGCGTGCTCAACGATGGTCTTCATCGAACGCCCAGACAAGGTAGGCTCTTGACCTTGTCTTGTTAGAATTTCATTTATATAGAATACTTTGGATTAGAGTTTATTTCTGCATGTCATTCCATCTGTTGTGGTTTACCCCAAGCCATAGAGAAATTTTCCTCGTAACAGTGGAAAGTACCAACAAGTTGTTGTAGTATATTTTAACAAAATATGTGCAATTACACCATTGTGATTGGGTTGTTACACTTCTAGAAAATATTTGGGCCTACAGAACCACATGGCAGAACACCACAATTTTTTCTCCTTATGAGCTCATTTACGGTAATGTTGTTGTTTTTCCAATTGAATTTGAGATTAAAACATTGAGGACTGCCTTACATGTGGGTCTAGATCTTACAGAAGCACAAAATCACCACCTTGATCAGCTTAGTGAACTTGATGAGTTTCATCTAACTTCCTTGCACTAGACTTATTTTGTTCAATAGTAGTGGGCAAGGTGGCATGATAAATTTATCAAGCAGAAAACATTTCAGATAGGCGATTGGGCCTTGCTTTACGACTTTCACTTCAAGAACTTTAAGGGAAATTTTTGCACATGATGGTTGGGTCCTTATGAAGTGGAATTAGCCTTTGACAATGGTATTGTCAATGTCATAACTATTAATGAAGACCACACTCCACTACTTTCCAATGGGAATCAATTACACGTGTACCACTATCCGCTCTCCAGGGAAGCATTTGTTAAAACTTTGAATATTCAACCAAACTTTGAAATTGTGGGTACAAAGGTTTTCCATCTGTACCTGCAACAACATGATTTGCTTATTCTTTCCAATTTAATAAAAACAAATAAAAACATATAATAATAATATTGTAGTGAAAACCCATTATTGGGTGTTGCAAGACTCAATGGTACTAGAAAACCAGTATCCAACTGGTACCACTGGGCATAGAAATAAATTAAAAAAACAATGATCTAACTTTGAAAACCTCCTCGGGGGCACAATTAGACATGTATCTTCTGAAAACCAATCTTCTAGTGGGAGATACCTACAAAATAATAACAATAATATAAAAATGAATATATATACAATTTAATATATACAAAAAAAAATATCACTATTTTGCCAAATTCTGTCTAGACATAATTTGTTAATAACATGTCATTGTCTTCAGCGTTTCCAACTTAGTTGAATCTTTTTTTAGAATAAGTTCTATTTGAATCTTGTTTCTCTTATACTTCATTGGGTTCTCTCTCTATTGCTCAGAACTATTGATTACTGCATCTAATAGTGTCATTGCATCTTTTTGTAGCTAAGGAAAAATTCTTCATACCATTATATTCATGTCTAAGGTCTAATTAAGGTCTTATTTTATATTTTTGGTATATTTTCATCTTCATAATATTATTCTCGTCAACTTTAGGAGATTATTCATAGATATATAATACATTAGCTACATAACACAACCACTTTAGTTTCCCACTGTCCTTATTCATTGCAATACATATCTCTTGAGCAATCAATTCTTCTGACATCTTCAACACTTTCATCTTCAACATTTTCATCTTCACCATTTTCATCTTCAACGCCAACATCTTCAACACTAACATATTCAACACCTTCATATTCAACATCTTTATTTCTTCCATCATCTTCAACAACAACGTCTACAACATCAACATCTTCAACAATTTCATATTCAATATCTTTAACAACTTCATCTTCATCATCTTAAGTTCTTCTAGCATCTTCAACACCAACATCTACAAAATCAACATATTCAACACCTTCATATTCAACATATTTAGTTCTTTCAACATTTTCAAAGCTTCACCTTCATCGCGAGTACCTTCATCTTTAACATATTTAATCATCCTCAACATCTCCAACATCTCCAACATATCCAATATTCATGAACATCCTCAACATCAACGCTAATACCATTAGCATCTTTATATTTTTAGTATGCCAGTTATTTTGGACTACTAGTACCAACTCCTCCAGTTTTCCAACATGTCCTACTCTTGCTCAGGGCCACTATCAATAGACATTATTATACAACCCTTAGTCTACCTAGACAACCTTATCATTTTTTGAATACTTTCTTCCATCGCTCCTACAGGTAATGACCATGTATATGTTCTTTTATTTACTCATTCGAATGTTTAGGTGTAAGTATGTCATACTTATGTCACTCTTCCTACCTTCATTTGTCAAGGACAGTCAAATACTTTGCCCTGGGGGGGGGGTTAAGGAATGTTGTCACTAGAAGGATGTTTCCATATTTGGTCCCTGTTTTTTTCCCTTATTTGGTAACAATTTCCTAATTTGGCTTTCCCTTGCCAATTATGGCGGAATTATTACAAATCTTATAAAAAATCAGCCACATACATGGATCTATTACCATCATAACAAGATAATATTTTTATTTTTGGTTGCATGGACAATTAATTAAAAACCACCAAAACCTTCCTATCTAGACGAGCCATTGCAATGATTTTTCTTGCAAGTATGAGTGTTAGTAATGATGACATGATTATTCTACAAACTCTCTCTCTCTCTCTCTCGTTCCATTATCCTTTGCCTCATCCTATAATATCCTATCTCGAATTGTTTGATTCTTCTTTATCTATCTTTGAGCATTCTCATGTGGTTCATTATCCCAAGTATTTCCCCCATTTTACTGAGCTACATCCAATTATGGGAGGACCACCTCTCTCTCTCTCTCTCCATTATATTTTTCCTCATCCCATTCTATCGACCGACAAAATATCCTATCTCAAATTGTTTGATTCTGCTTTATCTATCTCTAAGAATTCTCACGTGGTTCATTATCCCAAGTATTTCCCCCATTTTACTGAGCTACATCCAATTATGGGAGGACCACCCTCACGCAACAGACCAACAAAGACTTCAATTATTCATAGAAACCCTGAAGTAGYATTTTTTTTTATGGAAGCTAGTTGGATACRATATTTTAACCAACCGCATGGGTTCAAAAAAGATATAACATTTGGATTTTCCCTCTCTCTCAAACTCCTTGTTACTAAAGCACGGGGGGTTACCATCCAAGTCATAGAATAAAATATTTCCAGAATAATAGGGTTATCCACTGAAGGGGAAAGGTGGTTCGAATGGAAAATTTCTTCTACAGTCGTGCTTCAACGAGAATTCACTAAAGGGGATGAGAAACTTAAAGGCAACGAAAAGGCTACACAGAGGATTTCTTTTCTAGTACCATGGCCAAAAATTTCCCTTTGCATCCAAAGGTACCGCACCTGCAAAGGAAGGTACAATATGATTTATGGATATCATTTGAACATTTTAACAAATTTGAGACATTGGACCTCCTCGACAAAAAAATTGAAGTTTTTTACAAATTAGTCTATGCTATAGACATCATTTTTTCAGACCCCATGGTTACCTCAGACAATCCTATAGCAGTAGCTAGCCAAGCTCAAGCTTTTCAGAGCACTCCTTCCAATCCCATAAATCTATACAAGGACCCAAAAGACCAAATAGACCATCAAAACTAATAACACTCTCTACTAGCTCCATAAGGTTGGATTTTCATGTCTTTTACTGATAGTTTTAAAAAGGAGTATTACTACCCTCTATATATTTTTGTTATATATTCTCTTTCATGCTTTTAATTAGCTACACCAAGCTACCTATAGAATTCTAGTGACTCTAAATTATTCTCTGCATGATTCTATATCAAACTCAATGTCTTTTTTGAATTGTGTTGAACCTGGTTTCCCAAGTGGTAGGTCCCAAGTAGTTATGTATGTACTCTATGTTGTGATTAATTAATACCAAGTTAAATAGTTTACTAAAAATATAAATAAATAAACAAAAACCATGAAATAATAAAAAAACAATATTATAAATATGAAATAAATGCTTATATTAGCACCAACTTTTTGTTACGTCCTAAACTGGCACTTTAAGTTGTAAAGTCCTAAAACACAAGTGCAAATTTAGGGAAACTAAGAGGGGTTGCTAATTGTTACCACAAAACACCCTCTCCCAATTTAGGTTTCCTCTCCTCTTACACAAGGGGGGCATCCCTAAGTAAAGTGTATGATAAACTTTAGAAAATGAATGGGATGGCAGACCAAGACTAGTCCTTATCCATTTAGGGAAAATGGAATCTAAGGCATTAAGAGGGTTCGGACAAGATGTATGGAGGGGGTGAGATAATGTTGTTACAACATGCTAAAATCTCCCTCTAAGTGTTATTTTAGATTGGAAAAAATTATCAAGCCCTTACAAAGATTCTCCTTAATACACATGCATGGAAACAAAGGGGTGAATTTGCTTCAAACAATAAATCTTCCCTACCTTTCACTAAAATGAAAACAACAAATTAATTTGATTAATATAAAAAATCAACAAAGAAAAAGGTTAGGATACACCTCAACCAAGGCACTTATTTAGATGACAGATTTTTCCCTTGAATTAAAGCCATTTGCAACAACATTTAAATGAATTTATAGAAATAAGAAAATAACAATATGGATGAAGAATGAGGAACCTCCAATATATGATAATCCTTAACTTTTCATTACCTTTTGTTGACCTGTATATAAGCTCATATATTTTCTTTACTTATTTCAATCTATGGCAGGTTCACGACCCTTCTCATCAAGTTTTGTGTTACCAAAGATGCACTTGTATTCTTCGTCGTATCCATATTGCACCAGGACTTAGCCATCTCTTAAGCTCTTCCTGGAACGGGTTTGCAGGTTGGTCTCATCATCTTCACTCAAGTCCATTTCTCCACCATCAACAAAATGCACCTTATGTTCCACTAGACATGATTTGCACCAATACTTAATCTTTTTGTCATACTCTTCGTGGAATGGCAGGTCCGCGAGTGTGTAACTTTTCTCTGGTTGATTCACTTGTTGTAATCGCAACTTCGTTCGTCCACTCCATGATACTTAGTCATTATCTTGAAACTTTACCTATCTTTTTGGTGCTCCAATATTTAGTCTTTTTAAAACCTTTCAACCGCGAAAGCAAATATCATCTCACTACCTTGAAAACTTCTAATCACAAGTCCATCTGTATGCCATCCTACACTTAGTCATATCTTGAAACATTTCACAAAGCCAAGGGAGTGGATTTTTTCCATTCAATTCATTGTATATATTTCTTTCCTCCGCTCCGCCATGAATCCTCATTTCTTGTCACACTCACCAAGAAACATTTAATGCATATCTTATGAGAAATGAAATATTGTTAAATATTAAAGTATTGATATTAATGGTGTTTTCCTTGAGACCTGTCTCATAAATTTAAATTAAATTCTCTTAACCATTCTTTTGAAATAAGAGCTCCAGTGGTTAATTTGAAAAACAAATTATTTTGTTATTCCCGAAAGATTGTGCATGCTTTTCCAACTCTTAAGAAATATGGCAAGAAGAAGAGAAAGCTTATGTGGGGATATTCTGAATACACTTGCATGAGCGGACCTAAAATACCACCAGTTGAGAGCCTACAGATACTATTCCGCATTACCGCCTAAAGAAAGGAACATTAATGAAGTCTGAATATTAGGGATCGCCAAGGTAGGGTGCGTTCCATAAGTCTTTGATGCCAAAGAACTAGTAATATGGTGTACAAATAATTACGAGAAAGACCAAAGAATTATTAAATTGAAAGGAGACTCCCCAATCTCTTTGGCTCCATCAAATTTCAATAAGATGTTCAGGTTACCAGAGTCGACAATGACCTTCATGGTTGATGAAGCCAAGAATCTCATTAGGGATAAAAATGGTGGTAGTGAGTTATTGTCGCAATGTCTTGAAGACCCGACAAAAATTCCAGAGGATTTATCAGTGATACATGTTAGTCAATTGAAGATACCTTATAAATAAATGGCATGTATTCTTTCTAGGGTACTGTGACATGATTCCACTGCTACTATCCCTGGTTTAGCTCTCTATTTTTTATATTATTCTATTTAAGGAAAGGGAACTTTCGACTAGTAAAAAATTACATCTACAAAGATATCTCTTCAATTATCAAACTTTAAGAAGAATAAGAAATTCTACATGTCTGCATATTTGGTCTTTGCTATTGTTTATTGTCATGTATTCCAAGGATTAAATTTGTCAAAATAAGTTGATTTCAAGACAGACTTGGTTCACACATGGTATCTTGCTCTGCGGAAACAAAAAGCAATGTACCATTTTTATGAAGTTTATGATTATTTTATGGCTTCTTTCAAAAAACTCATGTTTGGAAATAACACTTCAATATTGTTGTTATAGGTGACAACATTTTTATATAAAAGGAGAAATTTTGAATCAAATGAACAATATAGCATAATTAGAGTTTATTTCTCTCGAGAAGCCCCAATTTATCTTCTATTTTATATATCAGATAAGATATTTATGATAGAAGTATGTAAACAATACATACTCTGGGATAATTTCTTTTATGAAAGGAATAAAAGGCAATTCATTCCATTTCCATGGAAATTTGGCGAGATAACACTGAGAAGTGCTTCAAAAAATGATGAATTTGCAACCTAATTCAACCAGTGTAATTTAAAATTGGCAAATCAAGTGAAGGGGCTTGACCCTCTACAATATTTTAAGAATCATATGATCTATGTAGGTTTCAATGTGTCACACATAAACACTTGTATATATGGAGAAGAGGAAAACAATGGCAAAAACTATGAATAATTATTAGTTGGATATATTGATACTATTGTCAGCACAAATGAGGCACAACAAGAGCATGCAAGGGTTATAAATGAAAGGATTACACAGTCTCAAAGCTATTATTAGAGAAGCGACAACCCAACAAAAATCCCCAAACTATTATGCAGAAGAAACAAAATTCCTTAATTGAGAATTCAGGTGATGGAGATGATCTTGATCACCCCAAAAAGAATGTCGAAAAACCTCACAAATTACCAGTAAATAAGAGGAGAAGGAAAATCAATCAAGTCCAGGAAGTAGAAGAGGTCATACTTGATGAGGAATCTCTTCTTGAAGACATGGATATGGATGTAAACATCGAGGATATAGAGTTTTTGGATGATGAATAGAGGGCTCAACAAAGTATAGAAGTAGCAACAGAATTGTCGAATCTGGAGCCTGCCTATTATGAAGAAGAATCCTTGACCCTTCATAGCGCATTATTTAACAAATATTTAAAGAAGTTAGTCTTTGAATGAGTAAATTCAAAAGGAAAGAGAATCCAAGAGAAAGATACAAAGTTGTATCTGAATGGAGTGCCACCATCGAGAATTTCCCGAATTCATAAAGTTACCAGTGACACTTTAGAGGTATAAGTTGATGAAATGGAAGCCAAAAATGCAAGATTCAAATAAAGGATTAAAGAATTGGAATGTTCTTTGATTCCACCACCTATTTTTCTAAGTCCAATTACTACTATTCAACCTGGGAGAAATCCCAACAAAACACTTTATTCAAGTTTGAAGTTGAAAGGAACATCAAGTTTGTTGGCTGTAGTCATGTGATTTGTTGGAGAAAATATAAAAAAGAGAATGTCCCTTATTTTAGAGGCATGAGATGTATGGAATGATATCATTTCTTTTGGTTCCAGGCTAACTGATTTAAGAGAATATCTACATTATGACTTTACTAATGAAGAAGGTTTCTATAAATATGTTGTTATCACATTTATCTTTAAAGTTTATGGTATGACCGAATTAAAAAGAAAAGAAGAGGACCTACCTTCCCCCATTCAAATAAAACAATTGAAAGCTTGCTAGATAAAAATGATAAAGGTATTGAAAGAAATATTGGATGATTGTGATGCCCTGATTGTAAAAAAGGAGGCATTATATCACAAATTGACTGAAATAGACTTGGCAAGGACCACAGGGGAGGTCCACGACCCAAAGTTAATTTTAAATTCTATATTTATGACAAGGCAACAGTTTGAGGAACACGTGGAAATATTGATGAATCTATCAACTGAAAAATTTAAAAATATGACTGAGCACACTGAAAATGAAATTGAGACTTGGTTGGTAAGTTATGTAAATAAAAACGAAAATATTAAAGACACACTCCACTAAATTTTGTTTGAATTAAGAGAATTAGAAGGCACAATATTTTATATCAAAGTTAGACAAGAAATAAATGTTGTGCCAATGAGAGAATATATTGAAAATTGGTTAAAAGAAGCCATAATTAAGATAACCGAAGAAGATCAGTTATAAGCAGTTGGTATTGGTCATGCAATTGCAACAAGAGATGATATATAGAGAACTTTAGCAAGCAAATGAAGGATGAGATTCAATCATAGTGAGTAATACATATCACATTCTTCCTATTTGATTTATCTCCCCATTCATAAAATCATCCAGTTGTGTTTTATCAATCCCAAGAAAAGATAACCGATTTTCTGACCATTTTCACTTTGTCTTCTTCCAGGTCCAACTTTATTCATGTTTCTTTTCTTTATTTTATGGTCCACGAGAGTCTGATCCCAGTCCAAATTTGGATGAATGCATTTTAATTTCTAAGACTATCTAAGACTATATTGTTTTTTGAGAAATCCCAGAGAACTACTTTGAGGATAAACTATAACTATATCTCGTGAGACTCTGATTTTGAGCATTGGATATTTAAATTTTTTCCTATCATATTCTCTTTTGCTATCAATGAAAAGACTCTTTTAAAGTTATCTGATATGTGGACCTTTCATCTTTCTTTCCCTGAATGTGATAACAAATATTTAATGTTGTGATGGATGTGAGATTTATGTTAAATTTTATATAGTTGTTATCTTTGTATAATATCTCTGTAAAATATAATATTTTATGAGTGAAGGTTCCTGGTCCATTTCATAGTAATTATTTATACATATATATTATTTTCAAATATCTTTCATTTATTTGAGTGATAAAGATTTGGAGTTTGCTATTTAACACTCTCTCATTTTAATATCATTGTCCCAAGATATTCAAAGATGCATATTTAAAGAATTTAAATAGGAGTACCACCCCTATAAAAACATAGGGGGATTTATATCCTCATGAGGTTGTTGTTTCGATCTTAACCGAGTCAAACATCAACACCTTCATAATATATTCAACTAAGCTCATAGAGGAGATCTTCCACAAATCCAACCATATCAAACAATGGAGAGAAATCATCCCTTTATAGTTTTTTAGCTCAATCTCCTTACAATAAAATAATATTAGTGGATTTTAGATCCACTTTTCTCCCCTAGAATAATTATTAAATTTCATGCATATAAATATCTTCTAGGAGGGCGCTCCTAAAAAAATAATAAAATATATATGGGAGAAACTTGGAATCTTAATTCCATGTGTCAACCTCTCATGCAAGGCACACTCTTGAATAATGCTTCTTGGATTGAGTATAATAGTTTTTTATGCCGGTTTTCTTCATTCTCCTTGGAACACTTTTCAAGAGGCTCATCTTCTAAACCATATCCAATAGCNATATATATATATATATATATATATATATATATATATATATATATATATAAGCCTATTTCAAGGTAGCACTCAACAAGGAAGGAACTATTCCTCCTTGGGGGTGCTAAAATTAATGCTAAGTATAGAAAGAAGAATTAGGGAACCCTCAAAGAATGTGCATTAGCCTTGATCCATGTACTTTTATAACTAACTCATCCTCCCAAAATGCCTTAGAAATAGTGTGCATGGAGGAGGCTTTGGGACTATAAAAAATATTAAAATACGTTTCCAAAGGTGGGTGCCCTTGGTAAATGTGCAAATGGTAGTTATGCCTCAATAAGTGTGTCATGATACAATGATTAAGAGAGCACTCCATTAGACAAGGGAATCGACCACCTCAAAATGCCAAAAATAGACAAATGAGCTAACACGCTCCATACATTGTGTCAATAAAATCCTCATTAGGTGTGCAAATGTGGGCAGTGGTAGTTATAACTACTTCCTTAAAGCTAAGGCACCCTCAAAGAATGTGTAGTTTGACTAAATGTGCAATTTGACCAACTCCAACTCCCAAATGCTTCAAAGAAGAGGGGTGCTCTAGATGAGTGTGCACAATTGGAGTGCTCATCAATAATGCCACAATCTCATCCATCCAACAAACTAATGCACCTCTCAACATGAACACTCTAGAGATACTTTCCATGAGATGTGTAGCACTCCCC